>PVKS010046276.1:0-13373 GCA_004027875.1 Aplodontia rufa
TTGAGTCTTCCAATAAATAATTCCATGCAAATGTGGATTCAATATAAAAAAATTTCCAGCTTTATTGAGAGGAAATGGCTCAAACTCTGTATTTTTAGAAGCACTATGTGATATTTTGATGTACATATACATCGTGAAATGATTACCATAATCAAGCTAATTAACATATCCAACCTCTCACATGTTTACCATTGTGTGGTAAGTATACTTAAGAGCACACATTTGAAGTATATAATAGGGTTCTTTCCTCCCTGTAGGAACCTTGGTGCAGGTTAGATGTCCAGAACTGACTCATACTACATCACTGAAACTTTGTACTTTTTGACCAACAGCTCCTGTTTTCCCAAACCCCAAGCACCTGACACCCACTCTCCTGCTGCCTGCTTCTATGAGTTCAACTGCATATGATTCCACACTTAGCCGAAGTCATGCAGCATTTCTTTTAGAATCTCTTTATTTTACTTAGAAAAACATTTTCTAGGCTCATCAGGGTTGCAAATGAGAAGATTTCCATCTTTTTGAAGGCTGGATATTGTTCTAGGCATCATATGGCTCACATATTTTTCTATGTGGATGTAGTTTTGAAACAGAAGTTAAGAAAACTAAAGAGATTGCTTCTCTGAGGTCATTTCCAAAAGAGTACTTTTTTTTTTAGAGTGAGAGACAGAAAGAGAGAAACAATTTTTATTTTTATTTAGTTTTTCATGTGGCTTTTGTTGCTTTGAGACCTTATTGTATATGTGATGCTGGGGTTCGAACTTGTGTACTTGCACATGCCAGGCATGTGCCATAACTGTCAAGCCACCACTCCAGCCCCAAAACATGGACAGTGAGAGAGAGAGAGAGACAGAGAAAGACAGAAACAATTTTTATTTTAGTTTTTTCACGTGGCCTTTGTTGCTCAGAAACACTTTGTGGGTGCTGGGGTTTGAACCCATGTACTCGTGCATGCTAGGCAAGAGCCATAACTGCCAGGCCACCATTCCAGGCCCCAAAAGAGTACTTTTAAGTGTCACATGGGTAATTATTTGAAGAAAATCTGGAGAGTGGCTGTGACTTAACTAAGGCACTAAGGTGAGCCTGCTGTCTGTGCCTGAAGACAGCACTGACCATGTGATGATCGAGTTGTAGGTGGACATGACCTTGTACCTGCATGTCTGGGAATCAAAATGATTCCACAGAAGCAACAGCCACTCACTAAGAATAAATTCCCATAGCTAAAACCAAATCACTGCAATTAGAATGAACCAGAAATGAAATGAAATGTTATAACTCTAAAAATAAGTGACTCAAATACAACTCTTAAAAGACAAATATTTTTGTGACTGAAATAAAGTAGAGCAAACCAAAATTTAATAATTCTATGAGTGGAGTACTGATAAAAAAAATCAATGATTCAGAGAGCACCAAAATATTGATATACCATGGGAAGACCCTAAGTTATCTTAATGGTTTTAGAAATGGATACTCATGTGAAGGGAATGACAACAAATTTTGGCAAAGTGTCAGGAAGTTATCCACTTCCAAAACAGACCTCATATGCAAGAACAATAATCAGGTGCAGGACCACAATAGAGAAGGGAGATGACAGAGAAGTTTCATCTTAATAGAAGGGGGAAAGTCAGAACCATGAACTGGTAGGAAGGAGGGTGCCATTTTAGCAAGGATCACAGAGAAACATCAGAATGAAGCTTTTAGGTTGGAAAAGCTTCATTGAATACAACAGCTCATAAAATTCCCCCCCTTCACAAAAAATCAGTAACAGAAATGCTGATGCCAATGGCATATGTAGGTTTATAGGGGGAAATGGAAGAAGCACAGAGTAATGGTAGTACAGAACCCAAGAATTCTCAGTATTGGTGAGATCTACTAACTGTGCAAGGTCATTCTCAAAAATGAGGCCAAAGTCATTAAGAAAAATACTAGAGAGCACAAAAGTGAATGAGAGAGACTGAAAAAAATGAATGGACAGGAATTCGGGGCAGGATTAGCAAATAGAAAAATGACTTCAACAATGAAGTGTAAACTAGAAGAAAGAGTGAGGTAATATGCATTATACAAGCAACTGACAGTGAAAAAGGGGAATTTTTTCAAAGAACGTTTAGCAAGAGATGGAAAAAGATTTGAGAAATATCATAAATCAAGGATAACTCTAGGTGGGCTGGAGCGGTGGCTCATCAGTTTTGGTGCTTGCCTGGCAAGCACGAGGACCCGGGTTCAAACCCCAGCACCACGTACACAACTGAGTGTCGGAGCAACTAAGGCCATGTGAAAAACTGAATAAAGTTGTTTCTCTCTTTCTCTGTCTCTCTCACTGTCCCTCTTTCTTTAAAAAAAAAGGATAACTCTAGGAGATCTGATATATGAATGAAAGAGAATAACCACAGCAAAGACAGAAGGAAATATCAAAAACTATGACTAAATTTTTTATCTGGAAATAAAAATATAAACCTTTGGAATGGTTTCTTCAAAAGACACAGACCACTGACTTAGAATGAATGATTGCAAGTAATATTCTTGTAAAATTATGGAATTTAGTAAGAAGAAAGATATTTTGGGCATCTACATGAAAAGAGCAAATAGAATACAGTAAAAAACAATGCAGTGTATCCTTAGCCTCTTAAGGAAAAAAAATCTTAGGGGGAAAAACCAGGAATGGCATGCTATGGTTTGGAATTGAGGTGTCCCCCAAAAGTCCCCACAAGATAGCACAGGGATGTTCAGGAGTGAAATTGTGATATTATTAGAGGTGTAAACTAGTCAACAAATCAATCATTTGGTCCTCTTAGTAATTTGAAAGGATTCCTGTTTTGGGTGTTAACTGTAGGAAGATGTGGCTTCGCTGGAGGAAGTAGGTGCCAGGGTCCAGGGGTGAAAGATGGCATTTTGTCCCTTGCTCCTCCTTCTCTCTGCTACCTTGCTGCCCTGAGGTGATCTACAGCACTCCCCAAATGTCGATTGGCCATGATGTTCTATGTCACTTCAGATCCAGAACAATGGAGCTGGCTCCCCATAAACTGAGACATCGGAAAGCATGAGCCCAAAGTGATGTGCCATTCTGCTGGGACCAGAGCTATGATTCAGGAAAGCGGGGAACAGGCTCTCTGACAAATGTGGTCCTAGGTCAACGAAAAAGAGTGGATGCCCTTGACATCCATTCTGTTCAGAGAAAGGATCAAAAGGACTTCATATCTGCCAACGTGGTCCTAGTTTCCCTGAAGCTCCTATTAAAGAGGGAGGCACAGTACTGACTTCAGAGTCCTGCTGGACCATTCTACTGACTTTCAAAGGAGATTATGCAGGAAAAAATGACCAGAGCTATTGAGGGTCAATTGAATGTGCTGATGACTAAGGATGGCTATAGTCATGTCAGGCAGAATGCATCCAGATACTACTTGGGGTCGTGTAGTAGGAGTGACTAAGGAAAGCAAAGGCAATCAGCCCTAGAATAACACTAGCAGAGGGGAGAGCAATTTGCTGGTAGGAATGGGAAATGTCGGGAGGAGGTCCAAAGCAGGGCATGGCTAGGTAGTGGACAGTGAGACTTCCCTTTGGCCACGATGTGTTGAAGAATGGAACTGGACCCCAGCTCCCTGTGTGCCCTTTCTCTGTCACACGTTCCAGGCAGATCTCACAAGGGCTCAAGTCCACAGAGCACCTTTGGGCTGCACAGGAGCCGGTTTCGGGGTCGAGCTCCCTCACTGTTGCCCGGCTTGTGGGTATCGGACTCCAGCTAAGTGCTAAGCATTGGGCTATTTCTGAGCAAGAGCAGTCATGGTCCACGCCGACTGGCCCTATCAGGCCATGGTCCACCCTTGGAACTTCCCTATGAAGCTTCTGCTCCTCGGCGGGATCACCCTGCGGCTCCCGCATCTGTCACCAACCCTGGGGCCAGGCCCAGGCATGGCGATGAAAGCCCAAGAGTGCCATGGTCAGCTGTCCAGTGCAGGGCCCCTCTCCCGCCAGCTGAGCACTTGTCCTCGCCGCGACTCCTGCCAGTGCACTTCTGGGGACAAGAAGCCTCTGCTCTCCATGAGAAACTCCAGGATGTTCGGACCCTCCAGAGGCGTCAGGATCCCTCCTTCCCCGTGGAGCACACTCATCATCCTCCTGCCCTTCGCAGGTGGGCAGGTCCACTGGGCTGTGGGGCCCATGTGTCCCGGTCAGCGCGGGGCTCCTCCTCGGGAGGTCAGAGAAGTGAGGGCCCAAGAACACTGGGAAGAAGGCCTGGCCCACCAGGAGGAGCAGGTGGAGGAGAAGGTGGAGACAGAAGTGGAGGAGAAGTTGGAGGAGGTGGAGGTGGAGGAAAAAGAGGAGGAGGAGGAGGAGGAGAAGGTGGAGACACAAGTGGAGGAGAAGTTGGAGGAGAAAGAGGAGGAGGAGGAGCAGGTGGAGGAGCAGGAGGCAGATAGACAGGAGGATGAGGAAGAGCATACCATGAGCCTTGGGGCAAGAGGAGAGGGGCCTCTGGAGAGCCATGGGGACCTCAGTGCCCTGGAGCCCAGTCCTGGGCCTCAGGACAGACCAATGTTGCAAGCCAGTGCTGCCAGGAGCCAGAGCCCAGTGGCTCCTTGTGGCCTGACAAGTGGCCCAAGGAAGGGCTGGGCAACACCACCTGCCCAGCTCTCCTGGCTCCCAGGGCTCAGGCAAGGGCATGAAGGCCAGAAGCCTCCTGTAATCCATCAGGGAGCTGTCCTCCACCCAGAGTGCCCAGCCAGAGGCCTAGGAAGAGGAAGAGTCCCATTCCCAAGGCTGCCCTCCTCCTGCCTCTGCCCTGGGCTCCAGATAGGCTGCCCCCACCTACCAAGTGGCCTCTGCCACACAGGGAGGAAGACTATGGCACTCTGCAGAGGACTCATCCTGGTGGAAAGAAGAACAACTCTGAGGAGGACATGGAGGCCATGGTGGGCAAAACGGGGGCTGTGGAGGCCTGTGCCACCACCGAGCCTGGCCCTTCTTTCTCCCAAGCTGTGGCTCCTGCTGGCACTGCTAGTGCTGATGACACTGCTGGCACTGCAGACATATACCCCCTGACCCCTGACCCCTCCCACATCCCAGCAATGCCTGCCACCACCCAATTGCCTTTCCATCCTGCTGGGCCCCTCAAACTGTCTCTCCCTCAAACTTCCCCCATACCCAAAAGGGCTGAGTGGGCAGACTCTAGGGCTTTTCTTCTACCTCCTCCCACCAGCCCTCTTTCCTTGCGACCCAGGGCCAATGTGGCAATGGCTCCATGTGAGTCTTCCCCCAAAACACACTTGGGAAGAGCTGCCAGTGCAGCTTCCCTTTCCCACCTTCCCACACCTCTCTAAGAGTCTTTCCTCTTCAAACCTACTCCCTGCAGAATGGAATCCACCACCCCTAAGTGTGTTGATTCTCCTTCCCCTCCTCCTCCTACTCTTCCTCCTCTTGCAGCTCCTCCCCCTCTTCCTGCCCCTCCAGCTTTGCCTCTTGCTCCCCCTCCTCCTGTTCCTCCTCTCCTCTTCTTCCTCTTGTTGCTCCTCCTCTTCTCCTGCTCCCCCTCTTCTTCCTCCTCCTACTCTCCCTCCTCCTATTCCTCCTCTTCTGCCTCCTTTTCCTGCTCCCCCTCCTCTTCCTCCTCCTCTTCTTTCTTCCTCCTCCTGTTGCTCCAGCACCTTCTTCTGCTTCCCCTCCTCTTCTCCCTCTTCCTGCTCCTCCTCCTCATTCCTTCCCCAGCCTTCCTCTAGCCTCTTCCACCTGCAACCCCAGTGGCCGCAGCCAGCCCATCACTCCCGCAGGGGTCTGGTCCACCATCAGATCCGAGTCATCTGCTCTCCCGATCCGCCCTCCCACTGGACAGTCCGATGATGACGTGGCCATGGACACCACTCCGCCTTCCATGGCAGTGATTTTCCCTTCTGCCCCTGCCTCCCATGACCACTCCTGCCCATTGCCCCAAGTCCATGGCCCTAGGCAGTCCCCGAGGGGACCAGTCTCCACCGGTGCCCCTCCCCCTGGGGCCTCTAACCCCAACCCCCATTGCACCTTCCTTTTTTCCCACAAACCCCTCTTTGGCCAGCACCAAGGAGCCCATACGGGCAAGCAGGGACAGCTGCCCTCCACCACGCAGCCCTGCTCATCGTCCTTCCGGTCATGGACCACGCTCTGGCCTCCCTCCTGGCCCAAGGGGCTTCTGCATGGGCACCACCCTCCTCCTGTCCTGTTGCTGAGGATCCCATGGACACCACCCCTCCCTCCATGGCAGTTCCCCTGCAAGGCACTCCTCCTGCCTCCCAGAACCAGTACAGGCCACCTCCTGGGGCTCTCTCCACACCTGGGCCCCTCCCACCCAGCGGCAGCATGTCCTGGGCCGCCTCGCCAGTCTCCACCCCTTGGGGTTCCCAGGATGTGCAGAGATCCACCCCAGCCCCGCAGCAACACCCCGCTGCAGGAGCCACTGGTCCGCCGGCAGCCAGGGCCCCCGCAGGGCAGTCCCAGCCCAAGCCATGCATTGTGGGGAAAGTGGGGAGCCTGGTTGCGGCGAGGAGCTCGGGACCATCCGCTGTTCCTCCGCTGAGTGGCAGCGCAGCCCAGCCGGGTCCTGTGGTGGTCGCACCAGCACAGGCCCCACCGGGCTCCAACGGGCTGGCAGCCCCGCCCAAGAACACCAGTGCAGGGCAGGGCAGCGCAGCACCCAGAGTGGACCTCAGGAAGACCGGCGCTGCCGACATCGCCGCGCACTTCGGCAGCACCACCACCAAGTCGACCGTGTTCGTGGGCCACGCGTCTGCCAGCGGTGGAGGCCAGGCAGGATTGGGAGGGCCCACTCCAGGCCAGGGGCCCAAACCTGGTGTGGCATTAGTCACCTTCAAATGAAGAGCCCCACCGAGGAGGAAACAGGACAGCTTCCTGGACGCTGAGCTTGGCCCATCTACCCCCTTGCTTGATAGCGAACCTGAAGTATCTGGGCTCTGGGCCTCTTTCCCTTGGCCATGACCTGGATAGGGTGTTCAATGTTGGCCTCAATGGCCTTCCTCTTGCTTAATGTGGTAATAAAACCCTATTGTTGGTGGTTTTCTATCTCTGTCTGTCTCCATGCGTCTTCCTTGCTCTTTGATGATATAGTAGAGGAAGAAGTGGCACTGTGTGCCTGGAATGTGTGGAGGCACAGTGACCCTGGAACAGGTTGTGATATAGTCACCTTTATGACAGTCTGCAGGCAGACGCTTCACTGGATATCATCTCAAACTCCAGTCCCCTTTTTTGAATCCTGTACTTGTGAGGACACACTCATGTGCCTGACTGATTAAAGATTTGTCCGTGAAGAAAACTGGCATTCTATGAGCTTCCCATATTGAGAGCACACAATTTCACACACCTTTCAGCTGCAGATTCCCATCAGCTCTTGACCCCGTTCAGAAAATGGACCTCTTTCTCCTCAGGCCCCTTCATGTGTTCTGCCTTCCATCTTTTTCCACCTGGCTTTCCATGTCCCTCACCAATGTCTGATCTGCTTTCCATCTCTGCAAATGTGTCCCTAAATTTGAGACACTATATCATTTTGATTTTAAACAGTGTGGCCTGTTTGCCCCTTTCTCTGAGCAGGAAGATTTAGAGAGCAGGAACCTTGTGTGCGGTTCAGTGGCCTCATTCCTTGGTGCTGCTGTATGGTGCTCTGCTCTATGGGCATACCTATGTGAGTTTGTTCTCTCTGCTATGGTGGGATGTCTGCATTACAGACTTCACTTCTCATTCACAAAGCTGGTGTGAGTACATATTCTTGTCATAGCTTTAGGATGACCATACAATGGCAGAGCAGGGCTGTGCCCTATGCTAGGGACAGGTTTGACTTTTTAGTTGGCAGATTTCCTTCTTTTGATTGGAATGGGCCAACTCACAGTGCAGGACAGTTCCGATTCCCACAATTCTTCACCAATGACAGAGGCTCCAACAGATGATTAACGGGATTTCTCTCCATGTCCAGGACAGACTGTGGGAGAGCAAGGACATATTGATCAAGGTCAAAAACTGGTTTAGAGAAGTGGCTGACTTCAAGATGTGATTTTTCCTGCTTGAAGATACACAATGCCAGTTGGTAAAAGAGTGATTACAACTACAAAGCATCCAAACAAAAACAGAGCAAAACAAAACAAAACAAAACAAAAAAAATGAGACTTAACAGTGCCAAAAGTAAATATCAAATATCGAGGTGGCCACTTGTCTACGATGACATTGGAAAGTGGAACACAGAAGTTCATTTGGCTGATTTTACACTGTGAAGTGACACAGGTTGGGAAAGGGATGTGTAGCTTCCTCCAGAACCTTCACAAACAATAGTATTTCCATTTAGTTTCTGAAAATTAGCCTGGTTTTCCAAATGGCTCACCAAAGACCTTTTCAAATAAATAGTCAACCATCCTCACAAAGGTGCAAAAAAATCTCTATGGTACACTTGTGAAACTGGGATGCTAAGTGTACTCCAAGGATAACCTGATACAATAGAAGGCAGTTAATCGAAACGTCATTGTAAAGAAAACACATTGATTAAAACTTAGTATTTAACTAAGGTTGTTGTCCACTGCAGAGGGCTCACAAATACATACCTCCTTCTCTTCTCTAATGAATTCCTAATCTGAAAACCAGCAAAGGTCACCTGTGTAGTTGACTGTCCATTCCCTTTGGGGACTAGGAGAGGTCTGGCACCTGAATTCCACATTTTGCCATGGCATCAATGGTTCTCAGCCCTGCTAACACGTAGAATCACCTGGTGATCCTCAACACAAATGGTGATGTCATTGAGTGGCTTAGTTGAGGGTTTCTCCCGACTCAGTGCTCAGATGGCCTGGTGAGTTTGCCAAGGAGCAATTCCAGCTGGGAGTGTTCCTGAATTCTGGTGAGAGGTTGGAAGACCCAAAGACCTACAGGAAAGTGGACAGTGAAGAATGTGGGACTGTGCTGTGCCCAGGAGGTTGAAGAAGGGAACTAGACCTTCACTGGAAGGAGGACTGGAAGCCATACATGGTATGTTCTGGTAAAGAACTTGCCTACCTTTCCATTCACCATGACCTGAGACTTTGTGTGATGCTGATTTTAAAGGCAGTGGACTAATAAAACTGGCAGATGAAATTTGAAGGCAGCACAGCATACAGGCAGTAGCCTATGTATTTGGGCAGTTTTGGCCAAGGTACCTGTGATAATAGGGGGCAGAACACAGAGAGAAAGGACTTTTAAACACTTGGAGGTTGGCCAGGAAGGGCATTGCAAATGACAACAAAGGAAGCTGTGTTTTCTGAGAAGTTTACCAGTACTACACAGAAACTAAGCCCTTTGCAAAGAGACAAAAGCATGTGGAGAACCTGCAGGACCACACTGGAGGCTGGCTCTAGAGTCCCAGGGAAAACTCACTTAGGAGACAAAGGGGGTGCAGAGCTTGCGTGGGGGTACCTAGGAGCCTGTTTCCCCAGCATTCATTTCAAGATGCTCAGCAGCCCAGGCTTTCAGAGGCCACTAGAGCTATGACCCCAGTGGGTGTAGCTGCCTCTTAAGAAGGGAGCAGAGCTTGGAATCTCCCAAGTGGTGCTAGTTCTGCAGGAATTCAGGAGGCTAGAGTTACAGGGTCATGGAAACTTCCACTTTCCACTTCTTTTTTTTCTTTCCTTTTTAAATATTAGTTTAGTTGAGCTGTACATAATGTTGGAATCTGTTGTTATATATTCCTGGATGCACACAATATAGCAATATAATTTGGTCAGTATCCCCACCCACTGCACCCCTCAGCCTCCCATCTCCCTCCTCCCATTCCCTGATCCCTTGCCTTTCTTCTGGATCATATATACATATCCAAAAAAGAAAAAAAAAGGAAAAAATAACCCATGTATAGTGTCATAATTCTTATACCTACGAAGAACATTTTTTATATACATGACTATAGTATATACAGTGACATACTTATAATTGCTTGGGATGTTCTTGTCTTTATCTCAGTTCCAACCTTTCCCCTTCTCCTCCCTTACTATCATCCCTTGTTATTCTTTGATATATATTGACAATAGGATTAAGCATTTACATTTTTGTAAAGACATGCGGTATAGCTTGTTCAAATATCTTATGCAGTATCTTGCAGCTGTGTCTCATGAATATTAACAAATTGCATTTTTGTTCTATGGTTCTAATCCATGAGTTTATCTACCTTTTCCCCAAGCATGGGTTCAGCTCCAGCCACCACAAATGAGGAAAAATATTGTGCCCTTCCCTCTCTGGTTTTGGCTAACTTTGCTCAGCATAGTTTCTTCCATTGCCATCCATTTATCTTCAATGGATGCAGTATCATTTTTTCTAACAGCTGAGTAAAACTATTGTGTAAAACTATGTATATACGTACATATATATATGTACGTATATACATACCAGAGCTTTTGGATCCATTCATCCTGTGAGTGGCATCTGGGTTGTTTCCATAATTTAGCTATGGTAAATTGAGCTGCTATGATCATGGATTTTGCTGTGTTATTGTACTGTGCTGATTCTAACTCTTCTGGGAAAACACCCAGAAAAGGGTTAGCTGGATCATATGGTGGATCCAACCCTAATTTTTTAAGGAGTCTCCACACTACTTTCCAGATCATCTGTACTAGTTTGCAATTCCACCAACAGTGTGCTAGTGTTCCTATCTCTGCAGAACCCCTCCAGCATTTGTTATTGTTTGTATTCTTCATCGTTGTCAGTCTGACTGGAGTGAGGTGAAATCTTAAGGTAGTTTTGATTTGCATTTCTCTGATTGCTAGTGACTTACAACACTTTGTCATGTATTCATTGGCTTTCTCAATGTCCTCTGTGGAGAAGTTTCTGTTTAGCTCTCTGGCCCATTTATTGATTGGATTGTTTGTTTTTTTATTGAATTTGTTGAGTTCTATGTAAATTTTGAATATTAGTCCCTTGACAGAGGGATCACAGGCCATGATTCTCTCCCATTCAGTAGGATGTCTCTTGACTATTTTAACTATTTCTTGGCTGTACAGAATCTTTTTAGTTTAATGGCATCCCAGTGATTGATTTTTTTAAAAGAGAGAAAAACAGTGAGAGAGAAAGAAAGAGAGAGAGAGAGAGGTACAGAGAGCATCAAATTTTTTTGAGATTTTCATATGGCCTTCATTGGTCCAACACTTTGTTGTGTATGTGGGTGCTGGGGTTTGAACACATGTCTTTACCCATGCTGGGCAAGCACCGTATCTGCCAAGCCACCACTCCAGCCCCCCACTCATTGATTTTTGACTGTAATTCTTTCACTTTAGGAATGTTGTTGAGGAATTCATTGCCAACTCTGATATGTTGAAGTGTTGGTCCTAATTTTTCTTCTGGCATTTGTATGGTAGCTGGTTTAATTTCTAATACCTTGATCCATTTAGATTTGATTTTTGTGCAAGATGAAAGGTAAGGATCTAATTTCAATTTTCTGCAAGTGGCTGTCAATTTGTCCAGCACCATTTGTTGAATAGGCTGTCTCTCCTCCATGTTATATTTTGATTCTCTTTGTAAAAATCAGATGTTTAAAGATTTGTGAGTTTGTCTCAGAGTCTTCTGTTCTATTCCATTGGTCTTCCTTCCTATTTTGATACTAGTATCATGCTGTTTTTAATACTACAGCTCTATAGTATAGTTTTAGATCTAGTATTGCAAAGCCACCTGTTTCATCTTTCTTGCTTAGTAGTGCTTTGGCTATTCTGGGCTTCTTGTTGTTCCAAATGAATTTGAGAATTACTCTTTCCATATCCATAAAGAATAACATTGGAATCTTGATGGGGATTGCAATGAATCTGTATAGTGCTTTTGGTAGAATGGCCATTCTAATTATATTAATTCTACCTAACCAAGAGCATGGAACATCTTTCCATCTTCTCAGGTCTTCTGAGATTTCTGTTTTCAGTATTTGATAATTTTCCTTGTAAAGATCTTTTATTTCCCTTTTTTGATTAATTCCCAAGTATTTTATTCTTTTAGAGGACATTGTGAATGGGACTGATTTCCTGATTTCTTCTTATGGGCCAATATTGTTAGTGTATAGGAAAGCTTTAGATTTATGGAAGTTGATCTTGTAGACTGCTACTTTGCCAAATTTGTTTATTAGCTCCACCAGTTTTCTGGTGAAATTTTTTTAGTTCTTCTAGATATAAAATCTAGTCATCAGCAAAAAGGAGTAGTTTGACACTCTCTTTTCCCATTCTTATCCCTTTGATTTCCTTCTCTTGCATGATTGCTCCAGCCAGGGTGTTAAGGACTATACTGAATAAAAGTGGTGAAAGAGGGTAGCCTTGTCTTGTTCCAGAGTTTAGTGGAAATGCTTTCAGCTTTTGTTCATTTAGAATTATACTAGTTGAGGATTTGGCATATGTGGCCTACATAAAGTTAAGATAAATTCCTTTGATCCCTATTTTCTCTAGATTTTTGATCATAAAAGTTTGTTGGATTTTATCAAAGACCATTTCTGCATCTATTGAGATGATCATATGCTTTTTGTCCTTAATTCTTTTAAGTGATGAATCACATTTATTGATTTGCATATGATGAATCAGACTTGTAACCCACTTGATCATGATGAATTATCTTCTTGATGTGTTTTTTTTTTTTAAGAGAGAGGGACAGTGAGAGAGACAGAGAAAGAGAGAAACAACTTTATTTAGTTCTTCACATAGCCTTAAGTTGCTCCAACACTTAGTTGTGTACGTGGTGCTGGGGTTTGAACCCGGGTCCTCATGCTTGCCAGGCAAGCACCGAAACCACTGAGCCACCGCTCCAGCCCTTGATGTGTTTTTGAATACGGTTTGCAAGAATTTTATTTAGGATTTTTGCGTCAATGTTCATAAGAGATATTGGTCTGTAGTTCTCTTTTTTGACATGTCTTTTTAAGATTTTGGCATCAGAGTTATGTTTGCTTCATAAAAAGTGTTTGGGAGAGTTCCTTCTTTTTCAATTTCTTGGAAACACTTGATAAGAAGAGGTGTTAATTCTTCTTCAAAGGTATGGTAAAACTCTGCAGCAAATCCATCAGGTCCTGGGCTTTTCTTCTATGGAAGTGTTTTAATTGCTGTATGGATTTCAGTGCCTGTTATTGGGCTGTTTAGAATTTCAATGTCATCCTGTGTCAGTTTGGGGATTTTGTATGTGTCTAGAAATTTGTCCATGTTCTCCAGATTATCTGATTTAGAGGAGTATAGTTTTTCAAAATATTTTCTGATGATCTGTTTGATTTCAATGTGGTCAGTGGTAATCACCCCATTTTCATTAGTGATTTTGTTGATTTGCTTTGATTCTCTTCTTCTTTTAGTTAAATTATCTAGGGGCCTGTCAATTTTATTTATTTTTTCAAAGAACCAGCTCTTTGTTTTGTCTATTCTTTTTATTGATTTTGTTCTCAA
>PVKS010046277.1:0-13373 GCA_004027875.1 Aplodontia rufa
ATGGTTAATTATTGGCCTTTTCAATTGCCAATATCTCACAAAATACTGCAAGAGAGAAAATAGGAGCAGCCAATAAGTACATTAGCAACATTGACCTTCTTTGTTCCTTCTGGAACGGTATCCATGTTAATACAACCTAAGAGTTGATTGGTAGGATTAGTAACTATTGCTGGTTACAATACTATTAACCAACAGGCTACAACTGGATTAAAAGCAACCAAGCATTATCAAACTTTGCATTCACATTGGATTTTCCTTAAGGCCCTTGATAAGGATAAATAGCAAATATTGTCCATTAAAACATACAATAACCAGTGTTGAACTGGTTAATTTGTTCTTTTTCCAGTCAATTGACTATTAGTCATCACCTATGGAAGGAAAGATTTGATTAGCATTAATCTCCAGATGTAGCCAATAGATATTAAGTTTGCAAACTTTAGTGAGTAAAGAACTGAGGTAGGAACATAGTCTTGTGTTTATGAAGCCAGAGCAAAGCAAGTATAGATTAACTGTAAGAATATTCTGATTACAAAAACTGAAAAAAATCAAATCTTTATAAACAAAAAGAAAAATAGGAAAAAAGGAGAGACTGAGGGAAAGACTAGGGAATTATGTTGGTGGAAGGGTGAGTGTTGGAAATTGTCGGAGGATAGGAAAGATGTGGGTAACAGAGCAGTGGACTACTAGTAGGATTTGCTGCCCTGGCCTTAGGTGGTGTGGTGAGTACTAATATTTACATTAAATCAGGTGTTTAAGGAAAAGGTAAGAAATAAGTAGAAAGAAGAAACAGGTCTGCAGCAACACTAACTATAAACAAACACACACACACACATAAAAAATCTCAAATTCTGATGTATGTACTTGATACGGCCTTGGTGTTCACCAGTAAAGTTTGACCAATTAATTATCTTGGGTTTTTGTCCCAGAGTCTGGTAGCTTGATACTTGGGAGGGGCAGGGAAGGGTTTGCCTTTAGGCAACTCCTTCACTCCCTCATCAAATTATCTCTGGTTTAACTGCCCTGCTGGCTACATTGGCTCCAGGCTCTCCTCTCTGTTCTGGCTGAATTTACCCTGGGGTCCTTCCAGAAAGGTAGAGTTCTCACATTTTCTTCCCCTTAGGTGAAGGAGAGTGCTCCAACAGAGTTGCTTGCCATGTGCCATTTTCTGTTATCCTCTTCAATGTTCTGTTGACTGTGAGGGTAGCTGCATGGAAGGCAAATCCCCTGCCTATTCCTACCCTCCCCCTCTCCATACAAGTCTATGGTTCCCCTACATTATATGTTGTTTACATTACATTATATTTGTTTACACTTTCTTAGCATGTTTATTTTAACATATTTTTTAAGAAATTAAGTCTTAGGAATGATAAACACATCAGTACAAAACTTATTTCTGTTATTGGTTCAACACCGTCTTACATATTGGAGGGAATCACTATTACATATTCATACATACATATATTTTGACAAAGAAATGTAAGTCTTATACTAGTCCAGGACCTTCCCAACTGCATCCATTCCCAAATTTCAGGTCTCTTCTGTAAAACTCCTATGTTATAGATTAATTTGAGCATATACATGTACATTAATTGTTGGAATTTCTGGGATTCTATGCCTGCCTGATTATACTTTAGCTTCTCATTGGAGTCAAGAGTATCCAGCCATAGTGATAACCCCCTTTTCCCTTCCTGTTCTACCTCCCTCCACCTCCTACCTTCATAGTTATGGTTCCCCCAGATTTTGTGATACTTCAGTTTGGTGGGTATATTAATTAAACTTAGTTAAATGTCATCCTATCTTAGGTTTCATTCTAGTTTTCGCATATGAGAGAAAACATTAGCCCTTAAAGTCTCTGTGTTTGGGTTGTTTCATTCAGTATGATTTTTTCCATTTCTATCCATTTAGCAGCAAAAGCCATTATATCATTCTTTCTGATAGCAGAGTACATCTCCATTGTATATATATACCACAGTTTTTGGATCCATTCATCCATTCATCTGGGTTGATTCAATAGTTTAGTTATTATAAATTCAGCTGCTAGAAGCATTGACGGAGCTGTGTCTCTGTAGTATGCTGATTCTAACTCTCATGGGCAAATACCCAGGAATTGGATAGCTGGACAAATGATGGTTCCACACCTAGTTTTTTGAGGAGTCTCCACACTGCTTTCCAGAGTGGCTGTACCAGTTTGCAGTCCCACCAACAGTGTACTAGTATTCCTTTCTCTCCACAATCCCTCCAACATCTGTTTTTGTTCATATTATTCATTTTGCCATTCTGACTAGAGTGAGGTGAAATCTCAATGCAGTTTTGTTTCACATTTCTCTGATTGCTAGTGATACAGAACAATTTCTCATATATTCATTGGCTTTTTGAATTTTCTATGTTGAGAAGACAGCCGTATGCAGACAATTGAAATTAGATCCTTGTCTTTAACCCACATAAAATCAAATTTGAAATGGATCAAAGAATTTGGAATTAAACCAGAAGCTATACAATTAATAGAAGAAAAAATAGGATCAGTATTCCACCACATCAATGTAGGCACCTTTTTCTTTTACAAGACTCCCATACCACAATAGCACCAGATATTAATGAGTGGGATGCCATTAAACTGAAAAGTTTATATACAGCTAAAAAATTATTTGATAGTGTCAAGAAAGAACCTACAAAATGGGAGAAAATAATTGCTTACTATGCCTCTGACAGGGAACTAATATCCAGAATCTACTATGGACTCAAAATACTTAACTGCAAACACACAAATAATCCAATCAATATATGGGCTATGGAACTAAATCTAAACTTCCCTTTTTTAAAAATAAAAGTAGTTGTGGCAATGATAGGGATGACATTTAAAGTTGTCATTACATATAGCTGCAAATTCAAGTGATTAACTTTTCTAACAGTTATAATTTAGTCATGATAAATATAACTGTTCTGATTTCTTTGATATGTAATAAAACCTTTAATCATATCAGTAAGTGTTAATTATATTCCCTTTTTTATTTACCTTCAATTTTTCACATGTGTATTTTAGAGATGCTCAGAGATAAAGTTTGCTAATTTTTATAAACTATTACATACAAGTGGTTATTTCTTCCACCATGATTTGAGGGAGTTTGCAATTAGTATTAGATTTCCACAAATTCAATGGGTGGTTATAGCACATTTTCAAGGCTATTCAATGAAATAATTGGCAAAGGCATAATTAACTTCTAACATTTAGCTCTTCAAGCACATGTTCTAACCTTGATTCAGATTCCCCATCATAAGTAACACATTTCATCATTTCAGAACCGTTAAGAACAGGAATAATAGTAATTTTATAGAAATAATATGCACTGAATTGTGGAGAGATTTAGTTTGCTATATATAAAAAGCAGAAGGTCAAGTGTTGGAAGAAATTTTCCTCTTCTGCCTTCATGTTTTTGTGAAAAAAATTTAAATCACTTCTCAGCCTTTTGCTAAGATCAAATGACATTGTTTAATGTTTTGAAAAGTCTAACCCATGGCATAACAAAATGTGCAAATATTTTCTTATTTCTTTTAGAGAGAGGGATGGTGAGATAGAGAGATAAAGAGAGAATCAATTTTATTAGTTTTTCACGTAGCTTCCACACTTAGTTGTGTACATGGTCCTGGGGTTTGAACCTGCATACTTGCGCATAGCAGGCAAACACCATAACTGCTGAGTCAATGCTCCAGCCCCAAATATTTCCAAAACAGACAAATTTTATTTAAATAAATGGCCCCTTTTACTTGTGACCTTATTTCAGTATGCAAAGTTATTACATAGCATTTTCATTTGTATATTAATAATAATATGTCACCAAGTATTTTAAGATTTATATTTTTAAAAATCAAAACTAATTTATATGTAGTGTTTAATTAGTGGATGAAAGGTAAGCTCAAAAAGAAATTTTCATTTGTAAAATCATACTGATACAAAATTTTCTTTTTTTAACAATTTTCTTACTGAATATTAAAATCTATGTGTGTTTAAGCAGGAGAGGCATATATCCTGTGGCTTATATGCACATGTGGTAGCTTTAAATAATTAAAAATAGCTTCAGGAAAATGAAATGTTTCAATTTGTTAAAAATCACAGAATTTTTACCCTACTTTCATAAAAAGAGCCCTCACTACATTTGAATGCATTGCACTTGTAATTTTTATGTCCAGTACAATATAATACATATCTCTTGTAACCTTATTCCAACTCTTTAACGTCTATGCGTACAACCAATATAGAATCAAACTGGCTATTGAATCTTAAGTTAGCAAAACATACTAGCTAAATACTGTGTATTGCTTTAAAATATATTTGGGGTGATTCATGTTTAATTCTGCTGCGTTTATCTACTTTTGAATAAATCCATAAATTATTACTAAAATTATGTATATAATTTTATTTTTCATGTTTGGAAATGAGCCAGATATTGCTTGTATGCCTGAATGCACAGAAGTGGAAAAACAATCTTATCTTGAACAAAGGTTTCATAAACATGATACGTGACATTTGAAATATATTTAAATCATGACTTTCTACTGTGTGCCATCATGGAAATACAAATAGTTGAAAATGATAACATGAGTCTTCACAGAATATGAAAGGAAGAGAAAGATAATCCATTTTATTTTTTCATCTATTTTGTTTTTCAACACTTATTTTTGTATGTGGTGCTGTGATTTAAACCCAAAGCCTTGTGCATGCCAGCCAAGTGCTTACCACTGAGCCACCTCTCCAGCCCCTCAACTCCTCTTCTTTGAGCCAACAAAAGATGGCTAAGTTAAAAATAGTGTGAATTCCTTCTTCCATATTCAGTTCTCTGAAAGTGCCATTACATTCCACGATTTATTTCTGAGAATAGGTCAGTGTTGGAAAAGTTATAAGATCTTAAATCACACAATCAACAGTGCTATTTTTTAATTGTTGAAAGATAAAATTCTGGTGTTTGTCCCATAACTGTAATCTCAGCTTCTCAGGAGGCTGATAGGAGAAATACAAGTTTGAGGCCAGTGTTGGCAACTTAGGAAAATTCTACTGGCAGAATGAACACTGATTAATAGGCATTTATGGATAAAAGAATTGTAGGCAAACAGCATTTACTAAAAATTTCCTCCAGAATTCTTGGCAAATGCCTCTTCCTTGTTTCTTTCTATCAATTCTCAGGGAATAACATGCAGAAAATCCTCATGTGGGAAACAATAATGTTTAGAATCATACTAGAGGGCTGACAGTGGAAAAGGCCTTCCCCCCTCCCTCACATTTCCAACCTCAAATCCAGGAAACAAACTGGGAAATAGGGATAGTAGGAGCGTAGTGTTAAATGTTGGGACTAATGCCAAAACAGAGATCTTATTTTTGTGAGGAAATGATATCTTCTACTATTCAAGTAGCAACCTCTTCCCTGGATCTCAAGTTGGAAATGTGATAAAGAAAAATAATTTCAGCCTTTGTATGACTTAATTAACACTATCATATTGATATATGATATTGAAACTTTGCTGCCTGATCTTTCAGAACTGACAAATGCAACTAAGAAAGAGACATTTTTCAACATTTTTGGATGAAATTTATAGTGAATGCTAGCTACCTAAAATCCTCTCTACTGCAAAATTCTATTAACATAAATTTGTCCAGTATTGCTACTGGAACTTTCGATTAGGGTTTTAGATGGCATAAGAGGTAGCAAGCTGATTGACTAGAATAAACTTCAGGCTTTTTGGTATTATGGGGTAGGTGCCAAGGGTGGGAATAGAACTGTAAAAACTGTGATGATCCAAGACCATTTCTTTCCCTTGATTCTCTATCTTTGAGGTACCTGTGTTTTCTTCTTCTTCTAGTTTTCTTTCAAAAGCATCATTATCTTTATGGATTTTTGCATCCTTCATTCTTTTCTTCCCTTCTTTCCTTCCTCAAGAAGAGGGAATTACTATGTATTATTAAATTATTTATTAAATTTTCTCTTTAGGGTACTGGGCTATGTAATGATTATAGGTAAGGGACACAAAATAATTATGGACAAGTCAGAAAAGGTAGGTTTATTCTAGATACAACAATCATTAAAATCTATTTAAAAATTCTGAGTCATTTAGGAAAAGTGTTTGTTATGACTTTAATAACTACTGAAGAGCTACTTTTATATTGTCATCTAATGGTTTATGGGTTTGATCTATTTTTGATAAAACAATGTACTGTAATCCTTTAAAATATTTACACAAACAGTACAGGAATTTTACAAGATTTGAATTCTCAAGACTGTCGTTTTTTCTTAGTTACCTATAACTACCAAAGATTCAGTCATGTATTTACTATAAATTATATCTCACCAACTGGGTCATAAATTTTGTAAAAATGAAAATATGCTGCCACTACAGAGTAAGATAAGAAAGATTGCTTTTCTTTACAATTTTGACACAGTTGTTCATGATAGTAAGGGAGGATTGAGGGGGAGAACACAGAGTAGTGCAGACAAGAAATCGAATCTGGGAAAGCACAAAGAGTCATGCTATAGTTCATGCATGGAAAACAAAGAGATGCTTCCAAGGAAGTTATCTGGGAACTCAGAACAATTTCAGGTAAATTAAATACAGATTAAAGAAAAGATTCACTAGAAATAATAAAAACCTATTTTGTTAAAATTTACCATGTTGTGCTAATTCTATTTAGAGTGCTAACAAGATGTTACTATAATTTTATCCTATATGCACTTTAAGTTCTTATTTTTATAGCATACTTTATACTACACAGGAAATATGCATGTTATTTAATATATATTTCTAGCAACTAATTCTGATGTTTGACACTTTTACTACAACTTATTACTGATATTATATATATATATATATTTATTTATCTATGTATATAATTATATAAATATATTGTTGTGAGTTTTTCTGAACTAAATGATTGCATTAGTATTATTTGGCTTTTCAGGCTGGGGGCAGTAAAAGAGTATGTCACATTTTTGTTTGTCTTCCTAGATCCCTCCCTGTCTTCCCTCCCTTTCACATACCCCCTGCCTATTCCTACCCTCCTCCTCTCCATACAAGTCTATGGTTCCCCTACATTATATGTTGCTATGCCCTTGGTGGGTCGAATACATGAGATTGACTACCATTTCATCCAAGCCTGGGTTTAGCTCTAACCTCCACAAATGAGCAAATACATTGAACCCTTTTCTCTCTGGGTTTGGCTAACTTCACTCAGCATGATTTCTTCCTTTCCATCCATTTACCTTCAAAGCCATAATATCATTGTTTCTAATAGCTGAGTAGAACTCAATTGTATATATTTACCAGAACTTTTGGATCTATTCATCCAGTGAGAAGCATCTGGGCTGATTCCATAATTTCTCTATTGTAAATTGAGCTGCTATGAACATTGATTTTGTGGTGTCACTTTAACGTGCTAATTCTAACTCCTCTGGGAAAATACTGAGGAGAGGGTTAGGTGATTCATAGGGTGGATCTAACCCTAAGTTTTAAGGTGTCTCTGCACTGCTTTTCAATGCAATTCTACCAGTCTGAAATTACACATACAGTGTACTAATGTTCCTATCTCCCCACAACCCTTTCAGCATCTCTTACTTTTTTATTCTTCATCTTTGATATTTGCCAGTCTGACTTGAGTGAAGTGAAATCTCAATGTAGTTTTGATTTGCATTTCTCTGATTGCTAGTGATTTAGAACACATTCTCTTGTACTCACTGACTTACTCAATTTCATCTCTTGAGGACATTTCTTTTTAGCTCTCTAGCCTATGTATTGAATGGACTGATTGTTTTTGACATCCAGTTTAGTGAGTTCTTTGTAAATTTTGAATATCAGTCCCCTTTTGGAGGACTCACAGGCCATGATTATATCCCATTCTGTGGGTTCTGTCTTGACAGTTTTGACCAATTCCTTGGCTGAGCAAAAGCTTTTCAGTTTAATGTCACCCCACTCATTAATTCTTGATTTTAATTCTTCCACTTTGGGAGTCTTCTTGAGGAAGTTGTTGTCAACTAATATGCCGGAGTGTTGGTCTTAGTTTATCTTCTAGCAGTTGTATGGCAACTGATTTAATTCCTAGTTTCTTTATCCAACTTTGTTTGACTTTTAGCAAGGTGAAAGATAAGGATCTAATTTCAACTTCCTGCACATGGCTATCAAGTTTTTCTAGCACCATTTGTTGAATAGGCTCTCTCCTTCATGTAATATTTTGACTCCCTTTGTCAAAGATCAGATGTTCAAAGACTTGTGGGTTTGTCTCAGAGTCTTCTATTCTTTTGCTTTTGTCTTCATTCCTATTTTGATACCAGTACTATTGGGGCAAAACCCCAGAGGTTCAAGTAAGTGAGATGGAGATCAAATGAAGAGTACAAATTTTTTTAGGAGGTTATGCTCCCGGGTGAGTTTCACCAGTCCGCTAGGTGGGGTCCAGAGAAGTTGCACCCGGCAGAGTTAGGCTGTAAGTTTTATAGCTACTTCTGAGCCCTAAAGGCAGCGTGGAGGTATTTCATTGGCCCTGTGTCACAGGCAGGCTAATGATGCAGTCCCATTGGCTGACTCGGGCAGGAAGGACAGGGTTCAGCAGACAGCCTTGGTCAAGAAGAACTGGGAAGTTTGAGTTCTTTGTCTGAAGCTCTATTGTCCACCATAGTTGAAACCCTGCCAACCTGGTGACTTAACATTTTACACTCTTTGTTATAATAGGTGTTGACAAGATGGTCTTAAACTACTTCCTGCTGGAAGGGGGCATCGTTCACCTACAGAGGGGAGTCACCAGGAGGGGGTGAGGTTGGCAGGTGGGTGTAAGTATGTAGCAAAGTTGGTTGGCTCCTGAGGTTTCCCAGCTACAGGCCTGTAAGAATTTAAGAAAATGGGGGGCAATTAACAACAGAATGTCAATCATGACCATGGGGCACAAGATAGGGAGTAACCAGGTGGTGAGAAGTTTACACCAAGGAAATAGGTCAGTCTGTCTCCTTGAGGGTCCGATTGATCCTTTTAACTTGACCTGAACTTTGGGGATGGTAAGCACAATGGAGTTTCCAATTTAAAACCAGTGTCCTAACTAAACCTTGTGTAATTTTTGAAATGAAATCTGAACCATTATTTGAGCCTAACATTAGCAGGGGAGCCCAAACCTAGGAATTAGTTTCTTTTTTTTTTTAAAGAGAGAAGGACAGTGAGAGAGAGAGAGAGAGAGAGACAGAGAGACAGAGAGAATCAAATTTTATTGAGGTTTTCACATGCCTTTCGTTGCTCTGACACTTAGTTGTGCATGTGGGTGCTGGGGTTTGAACTGGTGTACTTGCGCATGCCAGGCATCGCCGTAACCACCGAGCCACCAATCCAGTCCCAGGAATTAGTTTCTTATGTAACTTCTTGGTCACCATTCCAGCAGCTTTTGTCTTATCTGGAAATGTCTCCATCCATCCAGAAAACATGTCCACAAACACTAACAAATATTTATACCTATATTGACTTGGCTTAATCTCTGTAAAATCAACTTTCCAACACCTTCCTGACCCTGTTTCTCTTTTCTGAGCTCCCATGGGTGACTTTCTATCAGAGGATAAAGTTGTTTGGGGAGATCAGATGGACATTATTGTATCCAAACAGACTGGCAGCAGTGGGATCCCATTTTCTGAGGTCCCCATTTTCTATCTACATACAGATAATCTATTTCCTGCCTCAACATCCCCTCTGAAGAGGCCCCTGACTGCCTTTGGGGGAAAAGGGAGATGACCCATCTCGCTTCTGTGCTGACAGTGGGGTGTTGGCTGTAGCTGTCAGGAAAACTCTCCAAAGAGTCTATCTGTGGGGACCTTGGTAGAAGTTGGGAGGCAGCTGCATGGAGGGTTGTATTTCCATTACCACCTGGTGCTTAAAGGACTCTAGGCATCTCATACATCAGGGAAGTCCAGAGGTCCATGATGGTGGTAGTTGACAGGTGACTGGTCTTGCTGTACACAGGCAGGGATCAGGTAGAGCTTAGGGTGTGGTCTGACATGCCATTCACTGATGAGTGGTGGCCATTTATGGCTTTAGAAATCTTAGTAGAGTTGCTAGAAACACATTTAATTTTGTGACGGCAGAGTTGTCTCCCTGAGTTAGGGAAAGCCATCTTATTTCTGTAAGGCAGTTTAAATATTAGAACAAAACAATACCAGAGAAGAACAGATTCAGTTTACCCACATATGAGGTTAGGGAAATTTTGTGGATCTCAAACTGACTTAGAACAAACTTGTGACTCTGGTAGTGTCTTTTGTAATCCTTTCTTTATAATTTCCAATTTTATTTACCTGTGGGAGAAATTACACAAGTGTACATTTTGAGTTTAATATCTTTCCTTTTAAATCCCTATGTAAGGCTGTGTTTCGGTTAGAACTTTCCTGCCAGGTGTTTAAGACCAAGTTAGTCAAAACTGACTTTTTTCTTTTTGCCTATCTATTTCTAGGTCAGCTCAGATTCCTCAGGAGGTCACTGTCAGGGATGTGTGAAAGATGCTTGTCTCTATTAGCCTTCTTCTACCGGTGGTACCTTCTGCCAGGATGGATCAGGGCCTTGATGACCATATGTGGCTTCTCTTGGAAGCATTAGGGACATTTCCCTTTCCAATGACCCTCCTTTTTGCAGACTGTATACCAGTTGCTTAGAGAAGTCCCATTGTTCCCCGAGTTTTGGTTGACCAAACAGGGCAAGGGACAAAATATTGACTTTTCCTTAACCCTTTAACTTCCTTAACTTCGGTATCCTGCTGTTGGTGTTAAACATCCAGCAGGCCAATTTCATCAGTCCTAAAGTAACAGTACTATGTTACAGTTTTGTAATTCTATGATGATGTGTTTTCTCAGTGCCTCCCTGAATTTCTCCAGAAAGATGTTTGGGTTTTCCTGAATCCACATAAGTATTAGTTAACATACAGCCTTATATCTCAAACATAAATCAAATAAAAGCTAAGGGGGCTCCTTATTAATTTCCAAAAGTAAATTTTTATCCCAGTGTAGAGAGGTTATTTTAATCCAATTACAAAATATTAAATGACATAAATAAATCCCTAATTAAATTTGTTGTTTCCATATAAACCTGAAGGAGATCATTGTTACAAACAACTTTAGTTTGGAAACATCAGCTTGGTAAAATGCTGTACTAAGTTTTATACCTTAAAAGATTTATACGCTTGAAAGATATGAATAAATCTAATATACAATAAAGCCAGTATTAATTACACAGATGTCCTTATATTAACTAAATTCAATCTTTGAAGAAAAATTCAGAATCCATAGTATATTATGACAATAATCACAGGCTTAGAAATAGCTTTAAATTTTCTAAATTTAGGAAAATATTGATGATACAGACTTATTATCTGGTGTATAATAATGAAACACTTATGCAGTTAAAGCAAACAGATACAACACAGATTTTGAAATATAGTGTGTAAAAGGGAGCATGCTGGTTACCTTGTCTGTAACCCTATATAAATTTTATTTTATAAACTTACATAATACTTAAGGCTCAGATAAACATATAGCTCTTAAATATAGTTTTATTTACATACATAAGGGTGTCAGCTATATTCTAATAACCTAAAAACAGTTGTTCATTTAATGTTATGAAGTAATCATTTAAAAGGTTTTAAAACAAGTGACAAACTATAATTCTTTTTGTTCAGTTAGGATCAATAACAGTGCTTGAAGTTAATATTATATCTTATCTGTCCTGTAGGTAATGGTGTGTCTTAACTCAGATATTTCTGTTAGAAGTAGTACTTCCGCAAAACACTTATAGTGTTAAAGTTTTACAAAGAAAATACAACAAGAAATTAGCAAGAGCAAATAAACTTAATTTTACTTTGGAACCATAAGGTGAGGTTGAGTCTTAGCTCAGGCAAAATAGAACTCTTGACAAATATCAAGTGCTTTTTTCTGAAGCTGATCAAAGCAAACAGATATAAGGTAGGCTTTTCAAATGACAGTGTGATCCTTCTGTCAAATACAATAAACCTTTATAAACTTTTATTCTATTTTCCATACCAAAGTACATTTCCATACCTATAACCTTTTATATCTCTTTCCTATTTGTTATCTCTTTCTTAAATCTGCATTTTGATACACTCCTTATAACAACAATGTCTGACTTTTTAAGTTACCTCTTTTAATTTACAGTATTTTAACTGAAACACAGCTAAAACCTTTTGTACTCTATTAAAGTTTTTAACTCTTAGTAATCTTGCTTTTGGTTAAGATCCACAAAAAAAGCAATCTTAAATTCCTTTTATCATTTTACTCACGCTTTTGGAGATCCTGAGGGAATCCTAGTAAATGTGGGTGTGTGGGTTCTGTTTTTTTGAAGGTTTGCAGGACTGCAAATCATGTAGCTGGAATGTCAGGATGGTGTCCACCACAGAGGAGAGAATCTTTTTGAGCTAGGCGGGGGACTCTTCAATCAGGAAACATCAGGCCACAATATAAGGAATTTGGTCAGGGTGTCCTGGTGAACCAAAGATCTCAGCCTGAACTGAACAAATGAGAGACAGGTTAACAGAGCCTTCAGAGGGCTAGCCCACACCAAAAGTGAACCATTCCAGTGATCAAAGAGTGTTCAGTTTGCCAAGATAGATTTTATCTCCAGATTGGCCTGCCTTTTACTTGAAATCTGAAAAATGAAGCTCAATTAGGTCTAGGGGAGTGTTAGATGTGTTAGAGTTAGAGTAAGATTGTCCCATTTTAAAATAAAGGAGGACAGAAAAGACTATAAGAAAACACAGAACACAAAATGAAAGTACATACACAAAAATGTACAACAGTAGAGGACGGCAGCGTGGGGAAAGAATTGACAATACGACTTCCATCCAGCCACTCCAAACGGAGGTATCCACCCTCCCTCCAGCAAAATTTTGGCAGGCTTACAAACAGACTAACAAAAGGAGTCTTTTTCCAAGAGATACAATTAGCAAGTTTCAGTTTATCTATTCCAAGTTGTACCTAGCAGGTTAGCAAGGCTGGATAGGTGGGGAGCCAAGTTATCCATATCTGAAACTGGCAGCTTGTGGGAACCTCTGGAGGGATGCTTCCCAGAGACAATGACCTTGATTATGAGCACATGAACTTTAACAATCCCCTCAGCACTAGCAACCTCGAAAAGGGGACAGACAGAGACTGGAGGGATTGACCTGGATCTGGTGTGAGAGCTGACTGGGGAAGATAAGGCGGGAGAGGAAGAGGTGGAGGGAGTCCGAGGAGGCAGCGAAGAATAAGGAGGAAAGCTTGTGGTGGAAGGAGGGGACAAACAAGGGGCCGAAGGAGAGTTAGGGAGGTGGAGCTAAAGAAGGAGCTGACAGCATTTCCGGGGGATCAGCAAAAGAGGAAGAAACA
>PVKS010046278.1:0-13373 GCA_004027875.1 Aplodontia rufa
GTAGAGCATTTGCTGGAATGCGTGAGGACCCAGGTTTTTTTTTTTTTTATTAAGAGTATATAGAGATACAAATGAGAGGGAAACGTTATCAGACCATCAATAACCAATGTGTATATACATTGTTATCCAGAGGTAATGCCAAAACATGGATGACCACCTTGGGTTTCATCTGTTGCAGTTTCCCCCAGAAGAACTCTTGCATAAAATGGATATCTCGTGGAGGAATTACATCTGCATCAGAGATGGTTCCCCTATATTCCCACTCTCCAGTGTCCTAGGAGATCTTCAAATACCCTCCCCCACCCCTCCCCCTCTCTATGCCTACCAGTATCCTAGGGTACCATCCCCCTATTACCCTGACAATCATACAATTTGAGGTTATTATTAGTTTAGCCTTTTAAACTACTGCTTCCCCATGTATTCTAGCTTCCACAGATGAGAGAAACCATTCACAAATTGAGTCTGAGATTGGGATACTTCACTTAGCATAATTCTTTCCATCTCCATCCATTTGATATCAAAAGCCATAATATCGTCCTCTCTAATGGCCGAGTAGTATTCCATTGTATATATGTACCAATGTTTTTGTATCCATTCATTGAGTGAGGGGCATCTGGGTTGGTTCCACAGTCTAGCTATAGTAAATTGAGCTGCTATAAACGTTGAGGAAGCCACATCACTATAATACGCTGTTTCTAATTCTTTTGGGAAAATCCCCAGGAGTGGGATAGCTGGGTCATAAGGTGGTTCTGTCCTTAATTTTTTGAGGATTCTCCACACTGCTTTCCAGAGTGGCTGAACCAATTTGCAGTCCCACCAGCAGTGTGACAGTGTTCCTCTTTTCCCACAGCCCCTCCAGCATCTGTCGTTGTTTGCATTCTTCATTTTTGCCACTCTAACAGGTGTGAGGTGGAATCTCATTGAAGTATTGATTTGCATTTCCCTTATTGCTAATGATGTGGAGCATTTTTTCATATATTTATGGGCTTTCTGGACTTCCACCAGAGAGAAGTTCCTTTTGAGATCTTTAGCCCATTTGTTTATTGGATTATTTGTGGGTTTGGAGTTTAGTTCCTTTAGTTCCCTGTATATTCTGGATATTAGCCCTCTGTCCGAGGTATAGCAGGCAAAGGTTTTCTCCCATTCTGTAGGTTCTCTCTTGATACTCTTGACTAGATCTTTAGCTGTGCAAAAGCTTTTTAGTTTAATTGCATCCCATTCATTTATTCTTGATTTTACAGCATGAGCCATGGGAGTTTTGCTAAGGAAGTAGCTGCTGACTCCTATATGGTGTAGTGATGACCCTACTTCTTTTTTATAGTAAGTTTAAAGTTGTTGGTTTAATTTCCAGGTCCTTGATCCATTTTGATTTAATTTTTGTGCAGGGTGAAAGATAAGGACAAACTGGAGGACCCAGGTTTGATCTCCAACACCACATACACAACTAAGTGGAGGAAAAACAAAAATCAGATGAAAAAATGAAGCTAATTCTCTTTCTCTCTCTCTCTCCCTTAAAAAAAATTTCTCTTACTCTCTGATTTTGCCTGTATTCTTTTTCTTATGTTCTTGCCTGACTCCCTTTCCTCTGAATGAAACATTTTTATTGAAGCATCGTTACATATGGTAACATTTGCATAAAGATTCTTAAATCTGTTTTTTTGAATAGTTAAAATATACACATGGTTCAAAATGCAAAAAGGATATTTCACTCGGTTCTTCAGTAACTCAGTTCTTCACAGTAAAGTTGATCAATATTCTGTTTCCTGTGTGTATGTTCTCTAGAATTATTTCATTCATATACAAGCAAACACAAGCAGATACCCTTTACAAATGCTATTTGTGTTATTCCTCACTTTTTCTCTGACAATATTACTTACAGATAAATTAAACCAATGTGCAAAGAGAATACCCATTTTTTCAGCTTCTTAGTATACTGTTATTTGTAAGTTAACTACCTATGTATTCAGGATTTCACCTATAGAGGTGGTTTGTAATCTTTACTCTTATAGTGTTGCAAAAATTTACATTCATAATTTGCATGAATTTAAGTACTCATGGATAACTCATTATTAGAGCTAAAACTATTAATGTACAGAAGCATTTTTAATTTAAATATATCCTTTCATATGGTGCTCAAAAAAGTTCTTACCAAATTAGACTCCTACCAACAATGTGAAATATAGTTTATTTCCTCACAGTTTCATCAATACAATGTATGGTCAGATTTTTGGATCTTGGATAATTTGAAATGTGGAAACCATTGTCTCAGTATAATTTTTTTTGTGTGTGCTGGGGATTGAACTCAGGGGCACTTAACCACTATGGCACATCCTTAGGCCTTTTGATTTTTATTTTGAGACAGGGTCTTTTTAAGTTGCTCAGGGTCTAAGTTACTGAGGCTGACTTTAATCTTACGATTCTCCTACCTTGGCTTCCCAAATCTCTGAGATTACAGGCATGCACCACCAAGCCCAGATTCAGTATAGTTTTAATTAGCTTTTCAGCAGATTCCACAAACTGAGGAAACCCCTGGCAAGATCAATCCAAAGAAATACAAGCAACTATTACATACCGTACATCTCAAAAAAATCTCATAGAAGGATATTGAATGTTTTCACCGTGAGGAACCAGTAGACGTTTGAGGAGAAGAATGTGTTTAATCTGATTTTAACATTGCACAATGTATACATATATTGAAACATCACATGGGTGTCATTTCTATGTTTTATAAATCACATTTTATAAAAGAAATCTACACAAGGAATCATTATAGACAAACTTTTAAAAAAAGTTTCTCAAAAACTAAATTCTTAGAACAGTGAGGGAAATAATATCTTCCCTATAGAGGAAAAACAATTCAAATTCTGGCATATTTCTCAACACAATCTATGGAGACCAGAAAGAAATGCCACAATATTTTTCAAGTGCTGAAAGAAAAGAATTATCAACCAGCATTCTATATCCAGGAAAATATTCTTCAGAAATGAAGGAAAAAGCAAAACATTTTCAGACAGACACAGAAAACAAAGAGAATTTGTCATCAGCAGCCCAACTCTATAAGAAAGGCAGAGAAAGTCTCTACAGAGAAAGGGAATGTTAAAAGAGGAAATCAGGAAAGAAGAAAAATACACAAGAGAAAAAGTGAAAACATAGGTAAGTGAAATACCTATCTTTGGGATTGCCTATCTTTATAAAGCTGATGTCATTTTAAATGAGCATGGAGGAACTATTTAAGGCAATTATATTATAAACAGGGGAAGGTTAAGGGACATGTAGTTTACACGTCACTTAAACTGACAAAATATCAATACCAGTATGTTAGTTAAGGTAGGTATGTATAATGTAATATCTAGAACAACCACTATATATCTGAAATAGCTATAAGTAAGTAAAGCTGGAATTTTAAAATTGTTCATATAGCCCACTGGAATTCAGAAAAATAAAAAACAAAGCAGAAAACAGACATAGTAAATATAGAATACAACGTAAAGCAGAAGATTTCAACTCCAATATAACAATTACCGTATAAAATTTAAATGATCTAAATACACTAAGGATAGAAGTTGAAGGAGTAATTTTTTAAAGTTAACAAATGTGTGTTGTCAACAAGAAATATACTTCAAATATAATGAAAAGGGTAATTTAAAAATAAAATGAATAAAAAGATATCATAGAAAGATTAATAAAACAAAGTAGGAATGTTTATATTCATATCAAATAGACAGATTTCAGAGCCAGAGAGAATTATCAAAGACAGAGGGACATTTCTAATGATAAAAGGATCATTCCATCAAGAAGATACCAACTCTATGGATGTTTGTTGAGATAGAGAGCTGAAAAATATATGAAGCAAAATCTGATGGCACTAAAATGAAAAGTACACAAATCCACAAAATCGTTGAAAATTTCAACACCCCCTTCTTAGCAATTGACAAAAAAATCAGCAAGGGTAAAGGAAAACACTAGAGCAGTATCACAAAACAGTGTCAATAGTCCCAATAGTAACACAAACAGGATTTAGTAGGAATTTAGAGAACATCATACCTAACATCAGAGCACATACTTTTTTGAAGCACCCATGAAACATAAAGCAACCTAGACTACATCCTGAGACATAAAACAAGCCTCAACAAATTTGTGAGTAAAAAAAGTATAGAAAGGAAAGAACACAATAACACCAAAGCAAGCAGAAGTAATAAGATCAGAAATCAATGAAATTATAAGCAAAAACAAGAGAAAAAATCAATGAAAAGTTGATCATTTATAAAGATTAAGCAAATGACAAATATAAAAAGAATGCACAGATTGTTAATACTGCAAATGACAGAGGATATTACTACAAATCTTAGAATATAGCCTAAGGGTAAGAGGATTTTTTTGGGCAACTCTACACACATAAGTTTGACCTCTTTAGATGAAGTGAACTAACTCCTTGAAAGGCATTAACTGTTCTATTTCATCAAATATGAATTAGGTAACTTGGATAATCCTAAAATTATGAAGGAATTTGAATTTGTAATTTTAACCCTCCCCAAAATAAACCTTGTTCCCAGGCGTTTTCACTGCAGAATTCTACGAAATATTTAAAGGAGAATGAGCACCATAATTTCCAATTCACGTAATGAAGTTAGAATCACCAGGATATCAAATCCAGACTGTAGAAAGACAGTTCAAAGATAAAATATAAGACTATAGGCAAATATCCCTCATGATCATAAATGTAAACATCTTTAATAAAACAGTAGCATATAGAATCCAGCAATATATACAGAAATTATGCACTATAAATAAATAGGGTTTATTACAGAATTGGTGCCTTTTCAATATTCAGATATTTTGTTGTTTCACTTAACTGAAGACTGGCTAAATATTTAATGTCAGCCAAAATAATTCAACATTTTAGGCTAAAGAAGAATCATTACATGATCATAACAATTGACACACCAAAAAAGTATTTGACAAAATTTGTTGAAAGATCTCAACAAGGTCAGGAACAAGACAAAGATGGCCATTCTCACCACTCTTATTCAACATAGTCCTGGAAGTTCTAGCCATTGCCAGAAATCAAAGAAAGGCAAATAGAAGTCAGATACACTGAAAATGAAGAAGCAAAATGATCTCTATTTACATATGATATGCTTATATATGTAGAAAATGAAAGGGATCTTTAACAGCTGCAACAAATTTCTAGACCTAATAAACTAATCTCAGCACATTCACAGGATATAAGTTAAAGAAATAAAATTCAGTTGTATGTTCTTAAGTTATCAATGAATGCACAGATATCAAAATTTAAAATACAATACCAGTCACAATCAATAAAAATACTTAGGTGTTATTTTAACAAAAATAGCACACAAATTGTATGCTGAATACCTTACGGCACTAAAAGAAAGAAAATAGATCTACTGAAGTCAACCTGTTGGTGAGTTGGGAGACTCAACACGGTAAAGATATCAGTTTCCCCCCAGATTGATAGACAGTTTTAACACAATTCTGAGTAAAAATCTCAGCAAAAGTTTTTTGTAGGTATTATCAAGATTACTTTGAAAATTTTAGGAAAGGAGCTAGAATAGGCAAAATTTTTTAAAAATGAAGAATAAAGTGAAAGGAATTAGTCTACTTGACTTCAAGATTATCTATGTGGCCACAGCAGCCATGAGTATATAATATTTTGGAGAGATAGATACATAGATTAATCCAACAGAATCAAGCACTCAGAAATAGATCCATCCCAATAATGCCAACTTATTTTTGACAAAGGTGCAAATATGTTTTATTGGAGAAAAGATAGATTTTTCAACAAACAGTACCAGAGTAATTGGACATACATAGTCAAAGGAAAAGAAGGAGGAGAAAGACAAGAAGGGGATAGGAAAAGAGAGGGAAGGGAAGGGAGGTGGAAGGTTTTAGAAGGGGTGAGGAAAAACACACACATTAAAAATGCACTTAACATCTTTCTATTTATTTCCTTTTTATAAAATTGCATCTTATGGATGCACATAATGATGAAATTCACTGTAGTATATTCATATATGTGCGTTAGAAAGTTAGGTCAGATTCATTCCACTAGTTTCCACTTATCCCATTAGAAAGTTAGATTGGATTCATTCCACTGTTTTCCCCTTATCCTGTCCTTCCTCCATCCCCTCAATCCCTTTCTTCTACTCTCATTCCTGCATTCTATTACACAGGAGCTTTTGGGATACACCTCATATCCATACTAAAACAATGAAGTAAATATTAAAATCAACAAATACACACTGAAGGTAAGGAAGAGTGTTCTAAATTAGGCATATCTTGAAGAGGGAATTGACTTAGAAAAGATAAGTGCAGTTTTCTTTGTCATGATTTATTGAAGGATAGGACAAGCCCTAGTTGGCATCACTCAGAGAAAATAAAATGTTAATAGAATATCCTCAGTAATAATTTTTAAGAGAGAAGGACAGTGACTGAGAGAGAGAGAGAGAAAGAATAATTATTTTTAATTTAGTTTTTCATGTGGCCTTTGTTGCTTTGATGCTATGTTGGAGTTTGAACCCATGGACTCTCACATGCTAAGCAAGTGTTGTAACCACTGAGCCCCTGATCCAGCCCCTATCCTCAGTAATTTTGACTTTGAAAACCAAAGTAAAAATTTGCATTCATCTCAACTGCTAAAAACTGGGAGACAAATCTTAAAAAGGGCAGAACCAGATATGGAGAGACCAATTTCTGTTTATGAATTATGTTCAGATATCTGATTGACTACTAAATCACTCATACATGGAAGAGGGATTATGTAAACTGACTACTGCCACAATACCTGAACTGAGAAGTGAGTGGTTAAGACATGGAGTTTGCATTTTTCTCCCAAATAAGATAGCTTATATTAAAATGAACAAATAAAACTCACTCTTTTTGGAAGAACAGGACAGAATCTTCTATCTTGAGAGTATAATGTTTTCAATTTCAGTGGCCAACCTTAAATTATTTGGTATATGAAAGAACAGGAGCTCTTTCTTGAGTGGATAATGACAGTACCAACACCAGATGTGGCTTCCCTAGGCAGTAGCTCCTGCTGCTGCAGGGCAGGTGTCAGCTGTTGGACACCCAGTGGAGGAGTCTGTTATGGCCTCAGCCTCGCCAGCATCATCTTAGTCTATTGCCAGGGTGGAGTCTATAGTGAAGAGAACAATGCCTCTTCCTTTTTTCTGTCCTGTAATCTTTTTTATTTTTATTTTTTTGCATTTTTAAAATTTTGTTTGTTAAACATGTTCTTACAATTAGGAGAATTCATCATCAAACAATCAAGAACAGAAGTATAATGACAGAACAAGCCAAGGCTGGTGTCATTCCATGGTTTCCCATGGTTCCATGTTTACCTCTACTTAAACCTCAAGTTAAGGACTTTTCATGGAAGTCGGAGGTTCCCCTCTGATTAGATTCCTCTGTACTACCTCCCTCTGGTCTCCTTGATATCTTTCCTATTCCCTCCCTGCTCCCCTCCCTGCGTCCCCCAGTATCCTAGGCAAGGTTCCCCACGATCGTGTAAAAATTCATACATGTTGAGGTAATCCTATACGCTTCCCCCCTCCCTGCCCCCCTCCTTACGTCTCCCAGGATCCTAGGCAAGATTCATGTAAAAATTCATACATATTGAGCTAATTGTTAGATTAGCCATCTATCATACTGTTTCCGCTTGTATTCTAGCTTCCACAAATGAGAGAAAAAATTCGGCCCTTGAGTCTCTGAGTTTGGGATACTTCACTTAGCATAATTTTTTCCATCTCCATCCATTTGGTGCAAATCCCATAATATTGTTTTCTCTAATGTCTGAGTAGTACTCCATTGTACATATGCACCACAGTTTTTGAATCCACTCATCAAGCGAGTCTGTCCTGTAATCTTGCAGAAGTGCTTTCCATTGGTAGAACCATATTGGAATGCGCCTGCCAAGAGGTATAGAAATACAGATTATAATCCTCTCTCCCTTGTCATTCAGGGAGCAGTTAGAACCACAGGGGTGTTGTGAATTTGAACAAAGGATACTCGGTACAGTTACTATTAACATTTTACTTTTGAGGAAACAGACACACAGATTTAAGGTGTTTGCCAAAGATCACTCCCCAACTGATAAGCATTTGAGCTTGCAAAGCTTGATTCCAGAGGTCAGATCCTTTTTTAAAAATTTTTCATTATTTTATTTCTTACTTTATTGAGCATTATAGTTATACATAACAATTGGGTTCATCTTGACAAAATCATACATGCATAGAATTTGATTTTAAATTCTATTCCCCTATCCTTTATTTCTTCTCCTCCCTCCCTTCTCCTTCCTCCGTTCTGCTGATTTTCCTTTGTTTCACTTATTTATTTTTTCTTTGTCTTTAAAGAGAGAGGGACAGTGATAGAAAGAGAGAGAGAGAGAGAGAAAGAATCAATCTTACTTAGTTTTTCATGTGGCATTCATTGCTCCCACACTTCATTGTGTATATGGTTCTGTGGCTTGAACCTGTGTCCCTGTGCATGCCAGGTAAGCACTGTAACTGCTGATCCATGGCTCCAGTCCACTTTATTTTATCTTTGATTGGCACTTTTAACATGTACATTCAGATGAAATTCCCTGTGGTATGTTTATACGTGCATATAATATGATTTGGTTTAATTCATTCCGTATTTCCTCCCCTTTCCCATCCCTCCTTCTCCCCCAGTCTCAATCTCCTTCTACTCCTCTGATAATCTTTATATCTTTGTGATATCCAATCTCTCCCTTCCACCTTTTTTCCTTTGTTTTACTCTAGCTTGCACATAAGAGACATTGACTCTTGATTTTCTAATGGCTTATATCACTTAGCATGATGTTTCCATCTATTTACCAACAAATGCCATAATTTCATTCTTCTTTGTGGCTGAAAAAACTTTGATATATATATGACATTTTCTTGATCTGTTCATCTGTTGATGAGCATCTGGGCTGATTCCATACTTTGCAATTTGGCTATTGCAAATGGTGCTTCTTTAAACATTGAAGTGGCTATATCACTTTAGTATGCTGATTTTAGTTCTTTTAGATAAATAGATAAATATCAATGATGGAATAGCTGGGTGATATGGTGGCTCCACACCTAGTTTTTTGTTTGTTTGTTTGTTTGTTTGTATAGAGATTGACTCTAGGGTCTAGGAGCACTCTACCACTGAGCTACATCCCTAGCCCTTCATTATTATTTTTTTATTTTGAGACAGGATCTAAGCTGCTAAAGCTGGTCTCAAACTGGCGATCTTCCTGCCTTAGCCTCTCAAGTTGCTGGAATTGTGGGCATGAGCTACCATACTTAGCTCCTATTCCCAGTTTTTTGAGTAATCTTTATATTTCTTAACAGAGTGGTGGTAATTTTCAGTCCCACCAATAACATGTGAGTGTCAGAATTCAGATCCTTTAAGAGTGAGAGGGAGAGAGAGAGGGAAGAAAGAGAGAATCAACTTTATTTAGTTTTTCATGTGGCTTTCATTACTCGAGCATTTCATTGTGTACATGGTGCAGGGGTTGGAGCCTGAGTACTCACACATGCCAGGCAAGTGCAGTAACCATTGAACCACCACTCTAACCCCAGAAATCAGTTTCTTAATCTGATGGATAATAATATTGATTTAAATTATTTACTATTAAAAACAAAGTAAGTATATTTATCCTTGGTTTTGCGTGCCAATTAATACATTGATGACCTAAAAATACTGTTAGCATGCCTTAGACTTTCTAAAATACTGCTTTGTAATAAAATTACCATATAACCACAGAACTCAGGCTTGTATTTATTTATTTATCTTTCTTAAAGAGAGAGGGACACTGAGAGAGAGAGAAAGAGAGAATCAATTTTATTTAGTTTTTCACCTGGCTTTCATTGCTCGGAGACTTCCTTGTGTACGTGGGGTGGAGTTTGTACTCATGTACTTGCACATGCCAGGCAAGCGCTGTAACCGCTGAGCCACTGCTCCAGCCCCTGTATTTATTTTTCATAGCTATGTCAGTGCTGGATTGTGATGCCAAGTGGCAGAATTTAACTTTTAATGTACTGGAAAGCAAGTTTGACAACGTGAACTTGCATGTCCTGATGTTAGAATGACAGAATGCCATGGTACTCATCTTCACATTTACGTTTACAATGTCAAAACCATTCTTTTTCAGCAATGGATTTTTACCAAAGATATTTTCATGGACTAAGGAATTAATTTATTGGCTTAGTTGACAAATTAGGGATTTAATTTGACATCATGAAAATGATTTAGTGAAAGGGAGTATCGCATATTCTTAAATGTAGCAGGCTAATGAGAAAATTATATTGACAACTACTTCATAATAAATGGTGCATTTGCAAGCCCAGGAAAGGCCAAATGACCTCATGACAAGCTATAGGGACAAATAGTCCTCTGCAGTTAGAACAAAGGAACCTAGTGGGGTAATGGAGTCATCAGAGTGCGCTCCTGAAACAACAGAAACAAGTAGCACCTGACAAGTGGCTTTGCATTTAATGCTGTATTTAACTTTTGAGCACAACTGCAGCATGCCTATTGTTTTGAACATACTATCTAATATGAGGTTAGCCATAAATTTATGAGTAAAAATATTTTGAAATTTTTATGTGTATTTAAGTAAATAAAATATATATATGTACATATAAACATGTAATATCCCATTGTAAGGTGCTATATTGGCTCTAACATTGCAATCAATAGTTTCTAAAAATTTAGGGTTTTATTCCAACAATGTTTGTTTCCCTTTAACACAACAGGGCAAGGTGATCATAACTCACCTTCATGTCGTAGTTCAGTCACTCATCTGTTTTGAGATCGCTACTCTCTGGGTCTCATCGACATCGTCATTTGTGTAAGTAGAGGATTTGCAAGAATTCATGGAATATTGTTGAAAGTGGAGCACACAGTTTTCATGTAAACAGAATTGCTGCTTTATTTTTCTGAAAATTCCAAAGGGTAGTACTTGGGAACGGCAGGGCAACTTGAAATTAAAAGAGAGAAACACTGAAAAAGGGTGAACTCCAGAGGAAGGTATTCCAAAAGTCTTAATATAAAGTTCCCCCAATTCTACACTGACTTCTGAACTGTGCCTGAACAGGTGGAGAATCCAACTAGTGTGTAGGAAAAAAGAGAGTCCAGTAGCTGTCCATCTCAAGGTAGACAGAAGTTCAGGTTCAGGTTCAGTAATGTAATCAACCACTTTTCCAAGATATAAATCCAAGCCTCCAACATGAGGTCATCTGCTAGAAATTTGACTGCCTTCCAGAATAAAATGCTACGCTCTAGAACGGAATATAACATAATCTGGCATCTTAATACTTCATCAATTACAGTATTCAGCTCTTAGTAAAATAGTTATTTAGTTTTATACCAAACATGACAATGTCATCTGTAGTCAAGAGAAAAAAAAATCATCCAATAAAAGGAGACCTATTGATATCTTGCATGTTGATTAGCAAACAAGGACTTCAAAATCAATATGATAGGTAGATTAGCAATCTTTTTTTTTAAATAAAGAAGGGCAGTGAGAGAGAGAGAGAGAGGAAGAGAGAGAGAATCAACTTTTATTGAGTTTTTCAAATGGCTTTCACTGCTCTGACACTTAGTTGTGTACATGGTGCTGGGGTATGAACCTGTGTACTTATGCATGCTGGGCAAGCACTGTACTACTGAGCCACCGCTCCAGCCCAAGTTATCAATCTTTTAAGAAATCTTTAATATAATTGTGGAAAAATTGTGGGATTTCAGGAAAGATATTAAAATTTAAAAAATGCACTGAAGACTAATCTAGAACTAAAACAATAAAAATATGTTATCTGAAATAAAATAATAGACGGAAGAGCAGTACATTGAAAAAGAGATATCAGACCCTTGGTAAACTTCATCATAACATCAAGTGACTAGAATGTGATAATTGGAGGATAGAAAAGAAAGAGTAAGGCAGGAAAATATGTGAAGTAATATTGTTAACAAAATTCTGCTTTTAATCAGGAATAGCAACTCACAGATCCAAGAAATTCAGAGAACATCATGCCGAAAACCCTTAAGAAAATCATACTTTAATCACCATCGTTAATTTTACCGAAATCCAGAAATAACAAGAAATATTAATAGCAAGAAGAGAGAAAAAGTATATATCACATATGGGGAATGTTGACTCAATTCTTGCAAGAAGAAATGGAAGAGAGAAATCAATGTAGTGATATTTTTTGATGCGCTCATCAAAAAACAACCAAAATAACTATTAATAATCATTGATCCAATAAATGTTTATCTGAAAATTAAATTGCTTTTCTGACAAACAAAAAAATCATGAGCATTTTTTCCACTCCAAGAAACAATAAAAACAATTATTTAGTCAGGAAGAAAATTATAACAGATGAAATATCATATTTCAGAGGACAAGGAAGAGCATTAAAAATGATAAATGTATGGATAAACACATATAAAATATATTTCTCTTTCCTTTAGATTATTTAGAAATCAAATTGATTGGTTGAAGCCAAAGTTATAACAATGTATTTGAGACATATGTAGAAGTAAAATATATATCAGAAGAATGAAAGGGTGTATACGTGGAATTATAATATGATTAAGTTTTAAAATATGTGAGATGGTATAATATTATTTCAAAATATGTTGTGAGAAGTTAAGAGTAAATATTTTAACACATGGAGGAATTAGTAGAACCAAGAGGCATAGATTTTTTTCCTTTTTTTAAGTGCTTCAGGTTAAAATGAGATACTAATAGTATTTGATTAACCCCAAATAACAATGGAATCAAACAACATAGAAACAAAGGACAGGGGGTATATAGGTATCCAACAAGAAGACTGTACATGTATACACCCTTATCTACAGGGGATGTATATATACATATATATATATATATATATATATATTCCCATAACCCCCGGTGAATGTCTTTGTCATAAATATATACATATCTATTTATCTATTATAACATTTAGTTTATGAATTAGGCACAGTAAAATATTAACAATAACTCATAGTAATAAACAATACTTATAGAAATACGCTGTAACATAATACCAGCATCATTTCTCTTTTGCTTTGGGGCCATTGTTAAGTAAAAACGGTTGCTGGAGCACAAGCACTGAGATACAGCGGCAGTTGACCTGACAATTGAGACAATAACTACGTGATTAATGGGACAGAAGCATATACAAGGCAAATCCTCTGGAGAAAGGCATGATTCACACCCAGGGCAGGATGGGGAAGGACAGTGCGAGATTTCATCAGAATGGCACACAATTAAAACCTAAAGGATTATTCCAAAATTTCCAATTAAATTTTTTTTTTACTTTGCTTTAGTTTTTTATTTTATTTTTATTTTTTTT
>PVKS010046279.1:0-13397 GCA_004027875.1 Aplodontia rufa
TCTTCCTCTTCCTCTTCTTTTGTCATCTGTATGCTCATTTTAGTCAGCATGTCCTCATTGTTGGAAGTTGTTTTTTTCAGGAGCTGAAGTTCTGTTTTCTAGAGAAGTTAGTCTATTGTTAATTTTTTTGACTGTTTCTCTAATGTGATTGACTGAAGATTTTAGCTCATTTACTTTCTTTTTCAGTTTGTCTATTTCTTTGTTAATAGAGCTTTTCATCTCTTGAGTTTTCTCACTTATTCCCTTCATTAAATCTTCTTTTAGTTCATTGTTCCTTTTAGTAATGCAATCAATCATAATTTTTTTCTAGTTTTTAATCCTGCTTCTTGCCTGTGGGCTCCTTGGTAGACGAGAGTCATGGATTTGAGGTGAACCTTTTCTAGTTTGATTCCTCATTTCTCTGAATTTAGGTTCTCTGGGGACCTGAGCAGCTGTTCATGGGTCAGCTTGGCTCTGGATGAGGTCCGCAGGGATGGGTGTCCTTGGAAAGCCTGCTAGCCAGGGACCATTGGCCTGGGGTCTTGAGTAGCAGGTTGGCTTGATTCTGGGTGGAGTCCTGGGGATGGGTGTCCTGAGAGCAAGTGCCAATTCTGGAATTGGAGGTCTTGACTTGTGCTTCATCTAGGTGGGGGCTGTTCCAGGCACAAGTTCTCCTCTGGGAACTGTTTCAATGGGGCACTTTTTCCAACTTTTAACACCAATTGCACATATATGACAGTGCTGGATATTGTCCCACAGTTAACGGGGGCTCTGTTTTTTCCGTTTCCTTTATATTTGAGCATTATAAACATTTCTTCATGTTAACCTACTTTTGGCAGTGTCTAGAATATTTTGAACTCATGCAATAATGACTTCTGTGTAGAATTCTAGCTGACTCACTCTTCTATGATAATCTGTCCCACTAATTCAATGACTTCAACCATCTTTGCCTTTTAAAGTCAGGGAGCTAATCATGGTCTGATGCTATTGCAAAGTACAAACATCTGTCTTTTCTTTGTTTTCTAGTGGGATAGGAAGGTAAGTGGACTATCAATCACTCTGCTATGATCTATAACCATTTAAAATATTTACAGATGTTAAGATTAATAATTGTTGTAACATTCATCTCCTTCCTCATAATTAAAAAAATTAAGCTCACCAAATACATTTTGTATCAAAGATTTATTATTATCATGAGTTTTTACTTGTGCATTTAATTCCTTTATAGCAATGTGGACCTGATAGCTGTTGTGATCCTAAAACTTGTTTTCTGAAACGAGGAAACCAATGTGATTTAGGACCCTGCTGTGTGAATTGTAAAGTAAGATTTAAGTTTCTAACATTTTTCAAGCATATTGCATCATGTGTAGAATACATTAGAACATGTAGAAATAAAGTTTTAAACTAGTATAAATGACCTCTTAAATAAATAAAAAGATGACAAATTCAGAATCAGATTTCTGATTTTGTGCATTTTTCTTGGGTGTTGTGATCTTTGTTAGTATTCCCACTCAACCTGATGTAGTGGTTTTTAAGCCTTGATTTCTAATTGTTGTAGATTTCTTTAATGCAGAAGATCTTCACTGAGAGTAACAAATATACTTTGACTCTATCCAACATTTCTATTTTTATAAATAAAAATGCTACTCATTGTGATAAGTATCTGTACACATGCAGTTGAAAATGCATTAATTTTCTAAACATGTATAAGAAATGGAAGTCACTAGAAGTAACAGTTTACAAAGAGTGCCTATAGCAAAAAATTTAAACTGTTTACTTTTCATTCAAAATTATTTGATTAAAAAGTCATATTTTAGCTTTATGTGGTAAAGATGTTGACTGGTGTTCCATATTTTCCTTTTCAGTTCTTCCAATATATTTATAAGAAGTATTCCATAAGGGAATATCTCTGTTGAACTCTCTACCATGGCTATCTTATCAACTATATTTAATTGACTGTATTTAATTTGCATTTTTTCCTAGAATGTTTTCATTTGGTTACATTCTTACCTGTGTAATATAGTGTCAACCTGAAATAATCAATTAAGAAGTGTGTGATAGATGCTCACTTGATTCTTTACATAAACTTCCAGAATTATGTATATGAGATAACTAATTATAGTATAATTCAGGGCAAAGACTAGTTCTGCTTCTTTGTCAAAATCTCCCATTGTTGAACTGCTTCTCTAATCACTATTTTTTTTCCTTCCTTCATTCTCAATTATTTATATTTCATGTTATATCATATAATTTTTTTATAATTTTTAAGTATTTCTAAGTATTGTAGTATGTTTGTAAGTATATATTACTTACAAATTATGGTTTCAATAAGTATGTTTTCTTTGGAAATTGACTTAACTAAAGTATTTTTTTCAAATATAATCCTTTTCTAAGGCTAAATGTGATTTTTTGGTATACATGTTTCATTTTTTAAAAATAATTTTATCGGTTCAGCATCATTTTACATATGAAAGGCTTACATTGGTTCACATTCATACGTGCATACATATTGACAGAGTTGCTTAAACCAAATCTTACCCAGGATCATTGCCCACCATTCCCACACTCCTCCATCTCAGGACTCCTCTGTAGTTCCCCTAAGTTACAGATATAAATGACCATGTACATGTAATTTAAACATTGAAATTACTAGATTTGTATGTCTTTCTGGGTGTATTTGGGGTTCTCATGGGGGTCAATTGTACTCTACAGTATTGAATACCCACCCCCCCTTCCCCTCTATCTCTCCCTCCCTTTCTCCTCCCCCTGCTTCATAGCTATAGTCCCCACAGCTTCTTTTTTACTTCAAATTTGGTGGGCTTTCATCTTGTCTTAGGTTTTATTCTAACTTCCACATATGAAAAAAAAAAAAGTTTGACCCTTAAGTCTCTGTGTTTGGCTTGTTTCATTCATCATAATTTGGCATAGAATTAATTTTTAATGATTTAAAAAAAGGTTATTAATAGAAAATGAAAATATAAATAATTTAATAGATAATGAATTGAAAGACTAAATAATTGATAGGCTTTTGAAATATTGACAAATATAACAATGTTACATGAAATGTTTTATTTTTTATATTTTAATTTCTATTAGTATAAGGGAAGACAATTTGTATGCAGGGCTGCAGTACATTCTGAATGTGACATACCTGAGAGTTGTAATGGAAGTTCAGGAGTTTGTCCACCAGACGTATATTTTCATAACGGACATACTTGCAACGGAAATCATTTCTTTTGTTACAATGGAGACTGCCAGGATACAAATGCAAAGTGTGAATCTTGGTTTGGAAAAGGTAATCTTTTATTACATTTTGTTTTTCATTGCTATTAATAGTACTAAGACAAAGGAAATATATACATATATAGTATAAATTTTTGTTAACACTTGTATTAATTTTGCATCTTTATTGAAGTATAGTTTATAAATAAAAGCTCTCTTCAGACACGCGTGGGGGGGGACATTAACTGAAATTGAATTCCATGCATGTACAATTTTGTCAGGATGAAATCAACCATTATGTAGAACTATAATGTTCTAATGAAAATAATCTCTTAAATAAAAAAATAAAAAAGGTACAAAGTTTTAATTATGCAGAGGAATAGGTTAAGGAGATCTGAAGTATAGAAATGTGACTATAGTAAACAATGGTGTATTGCATGCTTAAAATTTGCTAAGAAGATAGATTTTAAATAAAAAAGAAAACAGTAACTGAAATTATGACAATTTTAATCAGCTTCATTTTGGTAACTATATCACCGTGTGTATATATATCAAAACATCAAGTCATGTATCTTCATACTTTGCATCCACATCCTGGCAGTCTCCCCTTCTTCCATTCTCCTTCCTCTACTCTACTGATCTTTCTTTTGCACATCTATTTATTTATTTTTATTGGTTATTTCTACTTATTCATGAAGATGAAGTTCCCTGTGGTATATTTATATATGTACATGGCACAATTTTTAAAAATTCATTTCACACTTCCTTCCCTTTCCCATTCCTCTTCTCTCCCTCTTTATCTTCTTCTACCATAGGGATATTCTCTGTATTTTTATGATATCTTATACTTCCCCCCTTTTTTCCTTTATTTTGCTTGGGCTTCCACATATGAGAGACTGACTTATTTCATTTAGCATGATGTTTTCCATTTCTGTCCATTTACTAGCAAATACCATAATTTTATTCTTTTTATGCTGAATGAAACTCCATCATGTGTGTACACCATGGTTTCGTAATTCATTCATCTATTGACACATCTGGGTTCATTTCATAATTTGGCTACTATGAATTATGCTGCTGTAAATATTGAGGTGACATTATCTTCTTTATGTGTTTTTGAATGGGGTTTGCTAATATTTATTAAGGATTTTTGCATCTATGTTTATCAGGGATATTGGCTTATAGTTTTCTTTTTTGGTGTGTCTTTGTGTGATTTTGGTATCATGGTTATACTGCTTTCATGGAATGTGTTTGTGAGTGCTCCTTCCTTGGAATTTCAAAATTTGGGAAAAACTGGTGTTAGCTTTTCTTTAAAAGCATAAAAAAATCTCAGCTGAGACTCTGTCTGGTCCTGGACTTCTCTAAATTGGAAGACTTTTAATTACTCTTTTCTCTTTCTATTTCATTACTCAGTATTGGTGTGTTTAGGTTTTCTATATCCTCATGGTTCAGTTTGGGTAGGTCATTTGTGTCTAGAAATCTGTCAATATTTTCTAGATTTTTCAGTTTGTTGGAGTATAAATTTTTCCTTTTTTCTCTACACGTTTTATTCATGCATTCTAGTTGTACCTAATGATGTGTTTTGTCCTTAGATATTTACATATGCACACAATTTAACAATATAATTTAACCAATATCCTCATCAGCACCCCCTCCCACTCTGGTCCCTTTTGTCTACTGGTCTCCCTTTTTTTTTTAATTTTCCCAGGTTTATTGATTGTATGGGGATTATTAAGTACATTAGAGGTGCAAAATATACTTTCTTTTATTCCTTCCCTCATCCTTTTCCCTACTATCCTTTCTCCCCTCTCACCTTCTCTTTCCTCTATTCTACTAAACTTCTTTAGCTTGTCTATTCATTTGTATTTGAATGGTACTTTATGTAATCTTATCCTTTCCTCTCTTTTACTCTAGCTTCCACATATGTGAGAAAATATTTAACACTTGAGTTTCTGAATTGGGCTAATTTCATTTAGATGAGAGTCTAATGTGATTATTCTACATATGGATAACTAATTTTCCCAGCACCATTTATTGAAAAGGCTGTCTTTTCTTCAATGTATATTTTTAGCACCTTTGTCAAGGATCAGATGACTATGCTTGTGTGGGTTTGTCTCTTTGTCTTCTATTCTATATAATTGACCTATGTGTCTGTTTTTATGCCAGTGCTGTGAAGTTTTTGTTATTATAGTTATGTAGTATAATTTGAAGTCAGGTATGGTGATGTCTCCAGCATTCCCTTTTTGACTTAGAGTTGTTTTAGTTATTCTGGGTCATTTGTGTCGTCTTCAATTTCTTTCTTCAGTGTTCTATATTTTTCATTGTAGAGGTCTTTTACATCCTTGGTTAGATTCCTAGTTATTTTAATTTTTTGAGGCTATTGTGAATGAGATTATTTTCCCTAGTTTGTCTCAGCAAATTATTAGTATATAGAAAAGCTGTTGATTTTTCTATGTTGATTTTTTAACCTGCTACTTTGCTGAATTTGTTTATTACATCTAGCGGTGTATTGGTGGAGCTTTTTGGATCTTCTAAGTCTGGTGATAATTTGACTTCTTCCTTCCCCCTTTTCCCTTTTATTTCTTTCTTTTTCCTAGTACATCTGGCTAGAATTTCTGGGACTACATTAAATAGGAATGGGGAGAGTGGATGTCTTGTTCCAGATTTTAAAGGAATTGCTTTTGGTTTTTTCTCATTCACTATGATGTTGCCTTTGATTTGTTTTTGGATATAACTTTTGTGATGTTGAAGTTTTTTTTATCCCTAGTGTTTTTTTCTTTTGAATCATGAATGGATGCTGATTTTTGTTAAAGGCAATAAATATTCATTATTGCTATATGTTCTTGCATTTTTCCCTTTACCACTATGAAGTGAAATTCTTTGTCTTTTCTGATTAATTTTGCTTTGAAGTCTGCTTTGTCAAATATGAGAGTAGTTACTCCTGCATATTTTCAGACTCTATTTGCTTTCACTTTCAGCCTATGATTGTCTTTGACTGTAAGGTGAGTGCCTTGCCTGCAAAGAACACAGAGTTGGGTCTTGTTTTAATCCATTCCGTCAGCCTGTATCTTTTAATTGTAGTTGAGACCATTATGTTCAAAGTTATTATAGAGAGATATTTATTAATTCATGTCATTTTGATTCATCTCTATTGTTAAATTTGGTCCTGTTTCTCATTTTCTTATCTATTCTTCAAATTAAATTGTTTATTTGTGATGTGGAGCATTTCTTTAAGTATTTTCTATAGGGTTGGTTTAGTAATCATGAATTTATTTTGTTTCTGCTGACCTTGACTGTTTTAATTTCTTCTTTGATTTTGAAAATATCTTTACCCTGTATAGTAATCATTGTTGACCGTGATTTTCTTTCAGGACTTGGAATGCATCATTCCAAACACCCCTGGCTTTTAGAGTTAGTGATAAGGAATTATAAGTAATTCTGATTTATCTAACTCTAAATGTGATCTGACATTTTCATGCTATATATTAGACATTTTAATTATAATGAATCTTTACTCATACTTTCTATTTGCAGTTCTGAATGCCTCTTATATCTGGATATTCATCTTATTTTCAAGGTTCAGAAATTTTTCTGTTTTTATTTCACTGAAGAGGGTAGCCATTACTTTAGTCTGCATCTTACAACCCTATTCAATCCCAATTATTCTTAAATTTAGTCTCTTAATATTGTCCCAGAGTTTTTTTTTTAAATATTCTGATCATAGTTACTTATTTTCTCTTCTTCAATACCATCTGAATGTTCAAGGTTGACCACTTTGTCTTCCAGCTCTGTGATTCTGTCTTCAACTTGATTCATTCTATTAGAGACTTTCTACTGAACATTTTTTTAATTTATTGTGCCTTCCATTTTGAAGATTTCCACTTGTTTCTTTTTCAATATCTCTAACTCCTTATTGAATTTCTCAATCACATCTGAACTGACTTTCTTAATGCATTTAGTTGTTTTTCTGTGTTCTCTTGGAATTTATTAATCATTTTGTAACAATTATTTTGAATTCTTTTTCTGCAATTTCATCCACTTCAATATCTTTGAAGTCATTTGCTGATGAATTATGAACTTTAGGAGGTATTATGTTACCTTGATTTTCCAGATTTCTTACATTCCTATGTTGGGTTTTTTCTTTTGGGATGTATTTCATTTCCACTCTAATGTGTAGGCCTTTTTGGTGAATGATCTTCTTTTTCCAAATTATTTAGAGTGATCTAGATAGGAACTTACTCATAGGTGTGTCATCCACCATCTTTGTGTAAATTCTTTGTTTTTACTGAGTGAGACCTAGGGGGCCATTGCTAGTCTTTCCCCTTTGGGGTCTGGAGACTAGTTTGAGTTATTGTTTCTTCTGTTCTTTATTTTGAAGTATAATTGAAGTTTGAGTGTCTTTGATTTGTGTGTGAAGCAAAGTGCACTATCTATTGGCTGGGGTTAGTTTCCACAGCAGAGTTTCTACTCTGTGAGCTTGTAGTTTCTCTATAGCTTCCCAGCACCTCACAGAGAAGGAGGAAACAATTAAGAGCAACAACTTATGCAAACAATATATAGCATTAAAATCAATATGTGGTGCTTATCATGACAGCTACAGCACTAATTACCACAAAAAACAGGAATGGTGGGGTCCACAATTGCCAACAGCAAAAATAGGAACTGAACTAGATCTCACATTAAAAAAATAGCAGGTGTGCACTAATAATAATGATAGCATGAATGGTTGGGGAAGGAGTTATGTAAACCAAATAGTCCTTAAACATGGTAAAAATACAGTTCATAAAGAGAAAAATAAAATGTAATAAGAAGGTAGAAATTTCAGAAGATTCAAAATGTGAAAAGAGAGGATGCAGAAGAGATATAGCAAGTGATGATTATAAAGAAGGAGAAAAATAGGAAAGAAAAGTAAAGGGAGAGAAAGAATGAGAGAATTCGGCTGCTAGTGCGCAAAGGACAGAAAGAAACACAAGAAACAAAAAAGAACAAAAAAAAAAACCCAAAAACCTCTATCCCTCAAAAACAAGACAAGGAAAAATAACTACCATTTTAAAAAATGCTTAAAAGGAATGAGAAAGAGAGAAAAAGAAATAAATATGTATACAAGTCCATGAACCAATCAACACAGGAAGAACACACACACACACACAAACACACACACACATACACACACAGAAACAAAAAATGGAGAAAATTCATTCCATTTAAATTTAGTTCATTTTACATAATTATATAAGCATGGAATATAATTTTCTTTAAATCAGTCTCCAGTACTTCTCCTTTCCCTCCCCTCTTCCCTCCATCTATTCCTTTTCTTCTACTCTTCTGATTTTCTTCTATTCAGTTTTTTTTTTTAATTAGTGCATTGTGGCCATACAAAGGTGAGATTCAATGTGGTTTATTCATATATGTACATAGGAAAGTGTGGTCAGATTTATCACACTGTTTTCCTCCTTTCCATCCCCCCTCCCCTCAATCCCCTTACAGAGAGAGAGAGAGAGAGAGAGAGAGAGAGAGAGAGAGAGAGATTGATTTTCCCCAAGGGCTGGGGATATTTACCCCTTCCCATTTTTGTGTTGCTCATGGAGCTGTCAGTTGGAGTGGCCTAAAAGTGAAGCTGATTAATATAAAATAGCTCACAGCTTCCCTTCTCACCACTCTTAGGTAGTATGGAATGGGAAGTACTATCAATTGGAGTTTTGTCTGCACAGACCTCATTGATGGACTTCTTAAGTGGGACTGCTGCAGAGCTCTGTGAGGGAAATTCTGTTGGGTGGGGTGTAGGTCTAATCAGGTCTTAAGAGATTTGTTGGGTGGCTCCCTAGGGGCAGGCATATGCTGATCTCTGCTGAGAGCTTCTCTCTCAGGAGCTTCCCAAGAATTCTTGGGGGGAGGGCCAGGAGAGGAACCAATCTTCCACATACTCTATTGCCCATGAATACAGCCTTCCAAGGCTTAGTCCCAGAGTGTTTTCACATCCACCTGTTCAGTTTCCAGATATTCTTCAGCAGGTCATGTGAGTCGCCAGACTCAAAGGGACAGTGAGTTGATGTAGTTTAGTTATTATTTTTGCCATTATTATATATAATAATGGTAACCCTACCATTTCTGTTTGTGATAGCATTATTAGATATCAAAGTAGACACCAGTTATTTATTTCAATGCTATATATATTGTTTACATCAGTTGTTGGTATTATTTGTTTCCCCCTTCATTTTTCTGACTTGAATCACTCTCAGTACAGTTCTTTATTACTGTCTCACTCACATTCTACTAGGTATACTTTAGGCTACATGTTAGGTACTTGCTTGAATAATATGGAAATGTTTGCTATTACCTCTGGGCTGCTGCAGCAGCAAGCTGCAGCATGGCCTCCTCAAGATGGCTCCCACCTCATCTCTCCACTTGCCAGCTGGCACTTCAAATACCAGTTCACTGTGCAATCCCTGGATCAGTTAAATTCAGGCTGCTTTTGTGATCCATTGTCTTCCTCTCTGTATGTTATCCCTCTGCACTGTGGTGAATCAGTACTGCCACGACTGACTTGGTTCCAATGTACTTGTTCTTTATTCAATGCACCCACATTTCTGAGTCTCTCTGACTGTCCAATATTGCATTTTAGTGAAACCCCTCTTTCACCCACTTTGCTGAGGAACAGAATTTGTATTGCTTGACTCCCAGGCCATGGAGGAACAACAGGAAAATCTAGGTGAAGGTATTTTGAAGATGTAATTAGTATTCATAATCAATCAGCTTTATCCTCTGTAGGTCTAAATGAATGGTGTGAGCCTTAATAGATGGGAGATCTCAGAAAGATACTCGTGGTTGTTTGAAAGAAGTAAGCTTCCACATGGTGAGAAGTCCATATGACCAGGGTGTGAGGGGAATTTCTAAGGGTTAAGAGCAATCACTTGACAACAGCTAGCAAGAAACTAGGGGCCTCAGACCTACAACTGCAAGACTCTGAGTTCTACTAACTAGACACAAAGGTATTTTCAACTTCAGATGACACTGCATTCCAAGCATATGCTTTGATTTCAACTTAGTGAGACCTTGCATAGACCCTGTGCCTTGCTGGACTTCTGACCTATAGAAACTGCGAATTATTAAATGAATCTGAGAGGCTGGGGACAGAGCTTAGTAATAAATTACTTGTCAAACACATGCAATGCCCTGGATTTAATTCATAGTACCACAATAAGCAAACAAATACAAGGATATTGTTTTAAACTCCCAGGTCTGTAGTAATTTCTTTTATACAGGAATAAAAGACCAAGGTAGTAATGAAGAGGAAAACAGGTAAATAATGAACGAACAAACAGGTTGGTATTTTTATACCTTCAGTTTGGACTATTTGAAGATACAATGACGTTATTTCTAATTGTTAACAGACCTGACTTTTTATTACTTTTTCTACAGAATGTAGAACAAATATAGTTTACTTCCTTATTTCTCTATTGCCTTCTTTTTCAGATCCCTTTCTTAGTTTACACTTTTATAATTCTCTCTTCCCCTGTATAGTTTTTTCTGACAGAAATGAATGAATGAAGCAAACGGAGCATAACCCACATACTGTCTTTCACTCTACTTTTTTCTTTTTTCCTAAAACCTCACTAGGAAAACTTGTGAGTTAGATAATAATTGAGGAAGAAGTAAAGGAAACATAATATATGAGAATATAGAAGAAGATGAAAAACAAATTTATGGTTTCAAACCAAATATATTTCTAACTTGACAGGTTCACAAAATGCTCCATTTAGCTGCTATGAAGAAATACAACTGCACACAGATAGGTTTGGAAACTGTGGTTTGGATAACAACAGGAATCCTATCTTCTGTGGATATAGGTATGCTATCCAGATATTAATGACATTTTCTTATGTTCATTAAGTTTCCTTTTTTGTTTTTATTTCTCTTTCACATATGTCATTCATTCCAATGATTTAAATTTGTCACATGTGCATGGGAGTAAATCTCAATCTCAAATCTCCAGGTCTGATATCTTTCTTGTGCTACCATTTAAAATTTCATCTAATTTTTAATCATTTACATGTGGATGTAAATGATTAAATTTACATTACTACTCATTATATCTTTCCTCTCCAGACTTACTCATTTTTGCTTATAAAAATAGTATCCCCATCCACTTGGTTGCTTTTCAAAAATGAAGAATGCCCATTGTCTACAAAATTAAGTTCAGTTTCTCCTGATTCTGAAGATCTAGCTTTTTGATGTTTTGGTCATGAATTTATTTTAACAAAATATTTATCAGGTGCATACTAGGTGCCAGAAACTGGGCACAGTAGTAGTTAGCAAAGCATACCCATACACACATGGAATTTGTAAATTGGTAAACAAATCATGTTTCCTTGATTTGTTTATGCTACACTTTTGTTTAGAAATAGCTTATTCTGTCTGTTGAAGAAACTTATTGATTTGTAATTTTGACTCAGATGGCATGTTTTTGATGAAATTTTCCATAACTGCTAAGTTAGAGTGATTCTTACCTTAAATTTCTGTAATTATGTCATTTTTAGATTTTTTAAAATGATATTTGTATCACATTTAATATCAGACTATGAGGTCCTTAAAGTAGAGGTAATGTAGTTACTCTATCCCCCTATTCAGGAATATAAACTCGTGGAGTGAATTGATGATTTGACACTAAATACACATTCTACACAGTGAGTTAAAGACCATTAGGACCACTAATTGATAAGTTCAGATCAATGGAATTATACTTCCTTTACTTTTAATTGTTAACATCAGGACGTTAAATTTTCCTTAAGCACATTGCATAGCCAGTTTTTTGACTAAAAAAAGACAACCCAACGAATTCCTGATAAATGCCTAATGCATCATCATCATCATCATGTCATTTTATTGTGTTTGCAGGAATATCCGATGTGGAAGATTAACTTGTACTTATCCTTTTCAAAAACCTCACATTAGAGAAAATGCCTCTATAATTTATGCTTACGTGCGAAGCTCTGTGTGTATCACTATGGACACTGGTTATGGAAAGGACGACCCACTTGCAGTGAAAAGTGGTTCTCACTGTGATACGGACAGGGTAAATGATCTAACACAAGTTTCTAAAAAATCTACTTTTACTCATTACTTTCATCAATATTTTCTTAAGTTTTAATTTGCTGATTAGTTCTATATAACCTAATTATTTAGAAGAGAAAAATGAATAAAAAGGAGCTGTTAGATATACCTTCACAGCCAAAGATGAGAGAGAATACATTAAAGGTTTTAGAAGGGTTAGATTTTTGGCTTGACAAGGAGTTTTATGAGGCCATTTATTTTGAGAGATTTGTCCTGTGATCTAATGTTTAAAGGTAATAATTTTTGCATTCATTATCTCATTTTTAACCTGAAAACAAACTCAAAGGCTACTGACTTTTTTCTAAAATAATTTTTCTCTTTTTAGAAAAGACTATTATTGTTTTTAACCAAGAAAACTACAACTTAAGGAGCCTGAGCTTTCTACAAAATATATCCTTACTTCTCTGATTATTATACTTTAAAAATATAATCATGGATTTATATTCCATAATAGCATATATCTATTATTTTATTAAACATTTAGGGGGTTCTAATGTCCATATTTTGTGAAAACTAAATGTATGCCATAATTAAATGAAATTGATTTTCTTTCCATGAAAAATTTCAATATGTGCAGTAAGTATAGGGTATTCTTTTATGCTTTCAAATTTAATTTTTTTTATATTTTAGATTTATTTCACTTTTTTCTTTTTTAAAAAATTTATTGGTTTATTAGGCATACATGACATAAGATCATACAATGATATAGCTATAAAAGCGCGGAGTTTAACTTATTCTAATTCAGTCTCCAGTTTCTCTTCCCTTCCTCTCCCTTACTCCCACCCCATTTTTAAAAACATACTTGACAATAGGTTATACACTGATATATCTTTAAAAGCTTGGAATGTACCTTGTTTTAACTCAGGTTAGGATATTTTAATTGTGTGCTCAGGAAGACTTTTGTTAGATTTCATTGGATTTTAATGATTTTTTTTTGTTATGGCCAATTTGATGTGATCAAAATACCATGCTTCCTTGCCCAGAATCATTTTAAAAATTATTTATTTAAAATAATAGGTCTTATATTTTAGTGCAGATTCAGGTTCAAAGCATATTTTTTGTGGTTATATTTATTTGTGTACTTT
>PVKS010046280.1:0-13359 GCA_004027875.1 Aplodontia rufa
TCCTCTCATAATCTGTCATGGATAGAGATCATGTATTTGTTAAAAGTAACTGATTTTTAAACATTAATTATTTTCCCACTGCATGTTCTTCAGAAAAACAATATTAAGTCTTCTAAGGTTTCACCAGTGAACTAATGTTTCTCTGAGATTTTAGCATTTCTTCTTCTTCTTCTTCTTCTTCTTCTTCTCTCTCTCTCTCTCTCTCTCTCTCTTGTTAATATGAGTAAATCATTTACTCTTTTGGGAAAGGAACAGTTTCAACATTATTGGGTACACAGGGAACAGCAAAGTCAGGAAATTCATGTTTTATGGGCTTTCTCCAAATCAAAGCAAGAGGGTTATGGTCAACATCAACCTTTCCCTCCCAATGGGTACTTTCAGAGAGTTGTTTTGGGGGGGGGGGTCAAAAAAGCTTCTTGCAGTTAAAGTCACATTCACTTCATTGCTTTGTTTCCTGCTGAGTCAAAAATGAGATCCTAAGGTACTGGAGTGGTTGCTCAGTGGTTACAGCGCTTGCTTGGCATACACAAGGATGTGGGTTTGAACCCCAGCACCATATACGCAAGAAAGTGTAGGAACAACAAGAATCAGATGAAAAACTAAATAAAAATTGATTCTCTCTTTCTTTCACACTGTCCCTTTCTGTTTAAAAGAGGGGAAAAAAATAAAAAATAAATCCGAGATCCTAAGAGACCATTTGGCTTCTGCACCAAGCCAGATAGAGTTCTATGTTGTCTTGATTTTCTGGTCACTTAAGTCATCCACGAGATAGATTAGAATAGTGGGGGGGGGAAGAGAAATGAAATCTGGTTATCATAATGATTATGAGAATACTGAGAAGAAAATAAGTCCAGAGAAGATTTAGTTGTCATTAACTTTAGAGAGATTAATAATGCTGACTTGTAAAAGCAGTAAGACTTTGGAGGTCTAAACTTTTAGATGACAAAGTGTTAGAACTAAGATCGTACTTTAGGGATCATTTAATTCAATCACCCTATTTCATAGATGGGAAAATTTTAGTCCAAGAAGCACATGTCCTCCACCAGTGGCTAATGGCAGAATTCTGAAGGCCACCGGTCTGACTTCACACTCTAAACAGAGGTTCTTCACCTTTAGAAGGCTGATGGAGTCTGCTGTATACTGGATTCATACCATGGAACCTGGAATAATCCCTTGCAGTTCCAGGAGGTTCACACACCTCATGCATGTTGTCCTTGGATAGCCTTCCACAGTCCCCTTGGGCCACAGCTGTCCAAAGAGACAATTATTGCAAATTGTGAGTGGGCTGTCTATGTAATGGAAAACCAAATTAAAATTTAATATTTGAAAGACATTTATTTTAAGAGAATCATTTATTTTGGTGTTTCTTATACACATGCTAATGCATTAAGCAAGTTTTTTATGAATTATTTTTTGGATATTAGTCTTAAAAAGTAGAAATTTACTTAATGACTTCGCTGGATATGAGTGGTGTGACTCAAATTAATTACTCTGGAATATCTAGATCAGAATTGTCTATGTTTGTCTATGACTCAAATTTCCCAGATAAATGAGGTGACAATGAGAAGCTCTTCACTTCAGGTTCAGAATAGTTTCTCTCGTCCAGCTGGTGCATCTCTGATGAGTGCTCGATATTATGAACGGATACGTTTTGTGTTTTAGCCTATATATACCAAGCACAAATCAGTGGGCTTAGGTGCTATATCTCTTCACAGTAGTGTAAATTGTTTCTATTATAAACATGTTGCAGAAGTATAAGTTGTTTTTATTATACATAGTAGTGTAAGTTTTTTTTAAATACACAATTTGACAATTAAAAGAATTGAGTCCCAAAGTGTTAAATATTGCCCAACATCACCAGTTAGAGCAGGGGCTTTCTCATCCTTTTCCACCAACCACCCTGACCTGATGTGGAGACATTCTTCAGTGTCTTTAAGTGTTATCACAGGCAGGTGCTACTCATATTTAGCACCTATGAATCAAAGCCAGAGACGCCACTAACCACCGTATAGGGGGTAGGACAGATGTCTCATCCCCACAACAAATGTCAAAATGTCAAGAGTGCTGAGGCTGAGAAACCCACAACTAAGTGATACAAGAGTGAAGATTCGAATCCAAAATATATGGTTCCAGAGTGCATACTCAATTCACTTCTAAAATACACGTTTAATGGTATATATTTTGTCAAAACACTATTGGTAACAACAATCTATAATTTTGCTAAATATTACCGTGTCCACTTCACATTTTATGACACAATTTGTAGAGTCTGAGATAAGGGTTTGAATAATTCTGGGTAGATTAGGATGAAGTAATTTGCATGTATTTCCTATAGGAAGGAGTAAGAAGGGTGGAACCTGCCTAAGAGAATGTCAGTGACCAGGTCCATCCTACCAGGGTTTAAATGCCTAAATAACTATTGCTAAGATTGTAGTTAGGTCACATTTTATTGAGAGAGGTGTTTTGTAAAGATTGGTAGAACTATAATTGAGGTAAGCCTGTGTGCTTAATTTTGAATTATTTTTCCCAAGCAATCCTTCGAATAATGGGCCATCATTGATATGGTTATATAAGTTGTGAATGTAGGTGTGTGTCCACAGTTTGCTTGCTGAGTCCTGGACACAAAGCAAGCTGTCCACCATTTCCCTTGAAAGCACAGAGCATATGCTTCAGACCAGTAGTGAGATCTTGACCTTCTGAAGGACAGAGCAGCCTTTGACTATAATTAACCAATGAGATGACTGAAAAAAGAATGCTTCATTCATCAATTTATAACACAATTTGATAAACATCTATGTGCAAAGTATAATGCTAGATATAAAAGGAAAACATTACCAAACATATGAATCCTCTCCTTAAAAGACCTAGAATGTGGGGCTGGAGCAGTGGCTCATTGGTTACAGCGCTTGCCCTGCATGCGCAAGTACACAGGTTCAAACCCCAGCATCCACGTACACATCTAAGTGTCAAAGCAACTAAAGCCATGTGAAAAACTCAATAAAAATTGCTTCTCTCTGTCTATCTCTCTCACTGTCCTTCTCTCTTAAAAAACAAAAAAAGACCTACAATGTAATTCAAGTATCGGAGAGATGGTATGGTAAGAAGACAGAAGGGGCCAGGTGTGTGGCGCACACCTGCATCCCAGAAGTTGGGAAGGCTGAGGCAGGAGGATTGCAAATTCAAAGCCTGCCTAGCAACTCAGTGAGACCCTGCCTCAAAACGAAAAATAAAAAGGGCTGGAGATGTGCTCAGTGGTTAAGCATCCCTAGGTTCATTCCCTAGTACCAAGAAAAAGAAAAAAAAATAATAAGGGAGAGAATGAAGGACAATTGGAAGGAAAGGAATTCAGAAGTTAATGGAAGCACTCACATTTTACTAACAATTATCTTAGGAAAGTAGTAAGCTCTCTGATTTTCAGTTTCCTCATCCATGAATTAGACATTAAAAATAGCTGCTTTATAAGCAAAAACACAAAAGTCTTTCTACGGTGTTACAATAGGAGCACGATTACAGGTGTTCACTGTTGTCAGGTCCAGAGATGGCCAAGAGGAAGGCCCCTGTTTTCTGTTCCACTCCAAAGGGCTGATGAGTGGACAAGGTCCTCCCATCCCCCAACCCACGACGCTCTAATTCAGAAGAACTAGACAACCCAGATTCTGAGACAGCGGGCTGGAAGAAAATTAAAATATGTCTTTACTCAGCCACACAGTAATCAAAAAGACAGGTGCAAATGGTGGGGAATTGCTGCTGAGTGCTCTGGAGTCTCTGTAGGCGACAGGCTTTAAAAACGGCCTTGGTTTGATAAAACATTGGTGGGAACTCTGTCTTGTCTTTCCTTGCTTGTGAAAATCTCCAGTCCTAACTCTGCCTACCTGGGGAGCTTATTCACATATGACAATGCCAAGGACCCTCCTCTGACCACTGAGACAGTCTGGAAATCCAGAGTCCCAGAAGCTGTATAGTGCAGAAGCATTTCAGGTGATCCTGAAGTCCAGCCACCTAGACGAGGAGCTTACTGGCATTCAGGGAGAAAAAAAAAATAATGCCGCATATCTGCAAAAGCAACTCAACAATGATTAGGTCTTGCACACAAGAAGCAGTTGAGTTTTCTGACTGTGTGACTATTGCCTATTGATCTGCCTGGATAGTAGACTCAATATCCCTCCCTACAGCGCATCTCATCTCTACGGTGGTGCTGTCTCTTCTTCTCCCTTCACTTTCACACACTAAGTCATGTCCAACCCATTCTTCTAATATTTCTTCTCCATCTCCATTTATATTGTGAAGAATTCATAGTATAAAGGCTGAGACCTTCATAATCTATTATTGTCACATATTGGAAGACTATTATTTGCATAAAAAGAAAAGAGTGAAATACTAAGATGAAGAAAGGAAAGAAAAATATGGGGGCTACACAAAGTAATCACAAGGCATAAACTTTATATTGGGTTCTCCTATATTACATGATTTTTATTTTCATACAACTTCATGACTTCACTCTTTTTTTTTTTTATAAAGAGAGAGGGACAGTGAGAGAGACAGAGAAAGAGAGAAACAATTTTATTTAGTTTTTCACATGGCCTTAGTTGCTCCAATACTCAGTTGTGTATGTGGTGCTGGGGTTTGAACCCAGCACCAGGCAAGCACCGAAACCGCTGAGCCACTGCTCCAGCCCCATGACTTCACTCTTCATAGCAGATGATTCTATCAAGAAGATGGGGTTCTCTATCACTTTTCCCAATGCCACACTTCTAATAAATGACAGAGTAGGTTTCTCAAATTCAGTGCCCCATCTACAGCCAAAAACTTTTCAGTCCATCCTTCCTAATGGCTGGTCCACATTCCAACAGCTTTGCATAAACCTCTTTTCATTGTTTTCTTTGCCCGAATGGACACAGGGACCAACTGTTCTCTGTCACTCATCTACTACACTTTCATGCACTTGAAGCCTGAGAGCCTCCTCCAATTTTCTAATTAATCAATCACTCTGTCATATGCTGAGTTCAAGTTCCATTGATGGAGCAGCCACAGATCACCAGCACTGTTCTTGGCACCAAGGGAGTCAGGGGGGAAGGAGACAAGTTCACCAGCACTAGGGCACTTGAGTTCACTAGAAGTATGACAGATGACAACCAGGCAGACCATTTAAGTGCATTCTCTGAAGTCAAGTCCTGAAATAAATAGGAAGGCTGTAAGGGAAATGAGGCAACAGTCCAACAGCCCTCTTACCCCACTGGGCAATCTCCTTACAGAAATAAACAGCACCCTTTTAGCCATCCAGACAGGCTCAAAGTTTAGCTAATTTATCTGTATCATCTACAAACAATATTTAACTTAATCTAAGGCAAAACAGGAGCACAAACATTGAGGTCTAGGTCTGTCACCTTTCCTCCACTACTGAAATGTTTATGGGAACATTCAAGACCAAGAGAGAAGCTGGGAGTCCTTGGAATACATGGCTATGGTTGTTGGATATCAGGCCTTCTCTCATTCATACCCCATGTGCTTCAGAGGACCTGCCCGGAATAGTCATTTTTCGGTAAGTGTTAAGTCAGCTGTGCTTCTTAGTAGTTGTGTGATGTTTGGATGTCAGAAAAGTGGCACATGTTTATTTAGTCTCAGTTTGACCAAAAGTCCATAAAGGGGATGGAGCTAGATTTCTTTATAGGATTCTTCCAGCTTAATCACTTTGGAGTTTCATAAAGATTAAGATTTGTAAGAGACAATTGGGATCAGGGCTTCTTACCTGGGGAGATGCAGAAGTAGTCACAGCAGAAAGGGCATCTTCCCTGTCCTTTAATATCTATCATCACCTAAGTGGGCAAGTGCCATTGCACACCAACACCAGCTAGTAGAGTATTGGTGCTGAATGTTTCTTATAATTGTCTATGTCTGTCACACCTTCCCCCTACCCTATCTGCCATGGATCTCTCTTGTGTCCCTGGTATTACTCTATATGTGAGCAGGTAAGTTCCCAAGGCACTATGATGAACAGGAGCCATGGAGTCTACCTCTGAGATGCCAAGAAGAAATTTCAAGATGGAAGGAAGCATTGAAGCAATTTAGATCACTTCCCCAAGTAGCATAGGAGCCCTCTGTTGCTTTTGCCTACATAACATTCACTCCCCTTTCCTCCAGAAAGAGCAGCTCAGCTCTTCCCTTGAGAACAATCTCATTCCTAGACTTAATACACATAATTTGGGAGTGGACATGGGAAGTTCAACCAACCACCTAGTTTATTCCCTGAATAGAATGAGTGGCTCAGCAGTGGAGATACGACCCATCTGAGACTGATAAGAATTAGACCAAGGCAGAGAAGGACGTCTGGGACTATCCAGCAAGGATGACATCAGCTGTCACACAGAACATGGAAACAGGCAACAAAGAGGACGGCAGAGCTCAGAGAGGAAGAGTGAATTCTGACAATACAGGCTGGGTGCTTCGGTTCAGCATGCTCAAAACTCTGTTTGCATTTATGCCCGGAAGTGATGCCCCACTTTGATTAAAGCCAGCTTCCACTAGGCTCTATTACTTGAAACCACTAGATCCACGACTCATCCATTCAACATAAACATTATGAATAAAATTTAGCAGCTGTTTGGACAGACTTAATAATCTCTTAGATAGCTTACTATTTGGGGGCACTTTCTAAACTGATCCGTCCACAAAAAGCAGCATTGTAGAAAGGTCCAGAACCAAAATCAGACTGAGTAGAATCTGAATCCCAACCTGACCACTATTGCTTTCCAAAGGTCTAGTTACCCTATCATTACACTCTTTGTACCTTCCTGTACGATGGGTGTAATAATAGGAAACTTGAAGAATACTTTCCACAATTAAATGAAATCAGAGACTATGCTCCTTGCCAGGCACATAATACGCAGCCACTTGATGACAGCTGCCATTACTTTATGACTTTATTAGTTCATGGAACCAGAAGCCACATCTAATAGTGTCTGATATGAAAATAACATTGGTGCTTCCTTACCACAATAAAGCTCAAAATAATTAAAACGTGTCATGTTTATTAGCTAGTGTGTCCTTGTCTCCAGGGCTCAAAAGTAGTAAACTTCAGAATGATAACACCCACTTTATGGAAGAAGGCCTTAGTTAAGTCCTCACAGCCTTAACTAAGAGGCTGAGTGGGACCAAAGTCTTCACTTTGCAACACTGAGGCATTCATCTGAAGCAGCGTCCTTAGGGAATAATTACCCTGAGTGCTTATGTGGCTCTGTCCCTCTAACAATACTCCAACGTCACACAGTGCAGCCCCGCAGGCCTGATGCGCAGAGAAACTGTCACCTATTAGGGTTTGCTATAGCCCTGAGTTATATATATCACAGAATTCATAGAGTGTTAAAGGTAGAAAAGTCATCGGAAATTCCAAACTGCACTCCCAAAAAGCTTCCTTTACTATTGTGGTTAAAAACACCAGATGGAAGTTCAGACAGATCGGGTGGTGCGACTATAAGTGAGGGAAAACCATGCTGAGCTTCTGTTTCTGTGTTATGGGGTCCTACAAGTGCCTGCCTTTTCTGCTTGTAAAGAAAATTAAATGGGCAAACATTATAAAGCAGTTAGCACACAGTGCCTGTAACATGGAAACCTCTCTATGACTGACATAGATTATAAAATTACGTATTGTGTGCTTACTATTACTATAAACCCAAGATTTTGAACCACCGGTGAATGTTCCACTCCTGATGGTCTTTCCGTACCATAAATTAAACCACACACACACACACACACACACACACACATACCCCATTGAGGCCACTGATTGGGTCTCTGCTGTGTTTATACCCCTAAACCAATTCGTATTTCTCACATCCCAATTAATAAATAATTGGAACATCAAGGCATTAATTTGAAGCAGTATCCTTGGGGAGTAATTACCCTGAGTGCTTATGTGGCTCTCTCGTACTCACCAGAGTGGAGACTCCTGCAGTTGCTGGAAGGTGAGAGGGGCTGAATCAGATGTTCCTTCTCTCTTAAAGGCTAGTGGTGTGTGAGTGTGTGTGTGTACGCACGCTCAACCCTGTTCCCTACACACACCTGCGTCAGACACAGTCAAAAGCTAAGGACAGTGGTGCTGGGCATGGGCCCCATTAGGGGAGATTTGGGCTTGATCCCTTGTTTGTGTTCTCTTCTTTTGGACACATGCTACAAGGCACAGAGGCTTTTTTGATTGAACAGTGAAAGGAGCCTAGTAGAAAAGTGAAATCATAATTTCTGGAGATTTGGGGACTAAAAAAAAATGTAGACAGCTGCTGGCTAAAGAACTGAGAAATGTTTAAGTCAGGAAAATATTCTAGGTAATGGAGCCAGCGAGCCTAAATCAGTGGTAAATACTGCTAAGCCATCATTGCACACTAAATGGTTATTAGTCATCTCTCTGTTTTTAACGGAAAGCTTAAGGGTTTGAAGTCCAAAGCTTAGACTCTGTTCTCTCTAACAAATCAAAAATCCCATCCCCTTCAATAACAGAAATCTGCCAAGAGAACATTAAAGGTCAAGCTAAACCCACAAAAGCAAAGCAACACAGATTTCAAAGACCCCGGGTGGAAAAACACAATTAAAAGTCACCAGTTCATTCTGAGCAGAAGATTGAGAGCTTGATTTAAGGTCAGGAGCCCAAGGGACAATAGCAAAGGGGAGCAGGAGCCCTGAGCCAAACCCAAAGCAGAGTGGCCTGGAAACCCTCCTGTTCGGCCCCAGCCTCCCCTTGCTGGCCTTACTTGGTGAGTGGGTCACAGTGGGTTTGAAGCTTTGAGCTGTCCCTTCGGGGCCTGTATTAGGAACTGAACGTGAGGACTTGGCCTCCAGCAGATGGGACCTGGCTCTCACTCAAGTCCACAGTGGTGATTTTCCTGCATTACCCTGAGCGAGTCACAAACCCTGCCCTGCCCTAATTTTGCTTAATTACAAAATAATTTCTTCTAATGAGGTCAAGCTTACCAATTATCCTCCATTTTGTGGTTTGAGGAATCCTAGAAGGCACCACTGGGACTTTAGCCATGATATTCACATTTCCCTATTATATTTTTTCCAAGATCTAAAACACTACAATTCTTAAAATATGTTTAATCTATAAGCAGTCTTCTCTATTTATTTTTTTAGTATCCACTTTAGCTAGACATTATAATAGTGAGGAAATATACAGGAATTAATAAAGTAACATGAACCCTACGTGTAGTCCAGGCAGAAGAAAGAGGCCTACTCCAACAGGTAAACAGATGTACACATACATACAGACAGACAGACTTGCAAGTCAATAGCTCACTGTAAGATTGGTGGACAAAGCACTCAGAGAGAGATTAGGAGTCTGAGCTTTAATTAAGGTCATCAGCAAAGCCACTGTGAAGATGAGTTTTTTAAATTTTTTATTAGAAATTTATTTGTTGGACACAATCTTCTAATGAAATAATATAATATATATATAGATTCTGAAAATTAGATTTACCCCCAAGAGCGCCCCCCAACTACCCACCTTTATCCCTCCCCTCCCCTTCTCAAAACATCTCTAAAAATGTATTAGGTTGTATGACATTTCACCTTATCCGGAATTAAAACATGATGCTAGACCTCCTTTCTCAATGTCAGGGTCTAGCTCCAGCCTCCACAGATGAGTGAAGACAATCGACCCTTGGTTCTCTGGGTTATGCTGATTTTACTCAGCATGATTTCTTCCATAACCATCCATTTACCTTCAAAGGCTGCAATATCATTGTTTCTAATTGCTGTGTAAAATTCCATGGTATACATGTACCACAGTTTTTGGATGGGAGATTGAGATGTAATGTGAAGATCCAGTTGTATACTATGTTAGGCAGGGGACTCACATGTGCCAGCCTCTGGGTATAAAGGAGCTTGTTCTATTGTAGAAATTAAAAAGCAATGAGCTTGCTGTGGGTACAAAAAGCAGGTGAGATGGAAAGGGGCTGAGATGAGGGAGGGATGCAGCTAAGAAGAGGTCACACAGGACTTGGCAGGCCACGGTAAGGAGGTGAGTGCTGGTCCACCACTAACGACCCTGGGTGAGAGGGCAGCATTGTCCCTGTCACTATAGATAGAATGAAGGAGGTCACAAGAGGAGGCAGGAAAGCCTGGTTAACAAGTTCTGCTGCCTGCCTGGGTTGTAAACTCCGTGAGGGCACAGTTGTGTCTGCTTTACTCAGAAGCATTCTTCTTTGTCTTAGAAGAGACGTGGCATGAAATTAGTTAGTTCTGACGGAGAACAAAGACACGGTCATGCTTATGATCTATAAGGAAATTCCTGCTTATGGTACTTAAAAGGAACATGATCAATATATGGTTCTCGAATGCATGAAGATTGCCATACTCCTTAGAAATTATTATGGTAGCCTGGATATAGTGGTATAAGGGAGGGTGGAAAGTCAGCAGATTTGAGAAATACCTTGGAGGTAGAAAATGAAGGACTTTCTAATAGAATGGATGTGAGGGAGAAGAGGAGGAAAAAGTGAAGAACAACACCCTTACTTCTGTCCTAAGTTACAAGTTAAATGGAAAAGGCAGTCCCTGGCCTGGGGGACCCTCTGGGACAAGAGGAAGGTGAAACTACTGGCCTGAAGCCTCAATCAAGAGACCAGCTACTTCAGATCTGTGCATGGAGAATGAGTGTGTACAGACACTTGCCTTGAGGGTAGATTGCTGTGCATCAGTACTGTGACCAAGACTAACTGAGGCAAAAATCACAAGATTTATGGGAAAATCATGAGTTCCATTTTTAAATGTCAAACTTAAGAAAGCTAAATTGGGGATTTCAAGTAGGTAGACCTCGGAGTAGGTCTCAATAAGTGAGGTCCTCAATAAGTGAGAAGCTCGGTCCCACAAGACTGCCCCAATTTGATTGCCAGTTACAAGTAATGTCCCAGGTGATACATACACTTCCGCCTCACCAGCTTTAATCTGAGGGTTTCCACAACCTCCCCCCAGGCTCAATATTCTTTAGAATTAGGAAAGTGCTCTCCTTACTGTTATAGTTTATTATAAAGTATACAAAAGAGCAGCCAAGATAGGATGCACATGGGCATGGGTCAGAGGGGTACCACAGGCTGGAATATCTGACCTGTGGAGTCAGGGAGGATCACCTTCCAGGTACATCAATATGTTCACCACCCAGGACACTCCCTGAAACCTGTTGTGTGTGTGTGTGTGCGGCAGGGGGGTTGCCACAATTTCATTAAAGTCAGCATGACTCACTTTAGCCATTAGTAGTTGAACTTTACCTCCAGCCCCACCTTCCTCCCTGCAATTTCAAAGTGTGGGGCTGAAAGTTCTCACCCTCTAACTATGCAATTGGTTTTCCTGGAAATCACTTCCTATCCTAAAGCTATCTAAAGGCTCCCACTTTGAGAAAGCTCGTTGATATACAAAAGACACCCCAGAATTAAAAGCTCTGTGCAAAGAACCGGAAACAAAAGCCAAATGTGTATTTTAATTGTATCCCAAGGTCTTTAGGCTAAGAGAAGTTTTTCTGTTGAAAAATATCTCCTTTCTATACAGAATTGAGAAATATTCAAGGAATCTGAGAAGGGGGCCTACCCCATACAGAAATTCCATTCAGCAACTTCTTTCAAACATCTGAGTGTCTTAACATTTCAGAGAAAAAAAAGCACAGAAGAGAAAGATTGGAATGGACAAAAAGATGTCTGAATTTGGAACAAACAGATAATCCAGAGAATATATAAGAACTTAAAATCATTCTAATGAGGATTATAAAAGACTCTGGAAAGAGCTTATTTTAATAAAATAATAACAGGTTGATATAAAAAGATTAGGAAATAAGAAAGTAATAATATAAATGTAAACTATGATGATTGAAAACACCCCAGAACACAAAACAAAATAAGAGATCAAAATGTAAAGCAAGAGTAAAGTCTTAATGGCTCATCCCAGAAGGGTCAAATTTATCCAAAGAAGAGAGCAGAGAATATAAAGAAGAATTAAAACTTGAAAGAATTCTGCAAGACAGGAAGGGCATAGATAAAAACATTTAAGGAAAATTTTACTTTTAAACAGGAATTCACAGCCAGTCACAATATTAAATGTGAGAATAAAAGAAATAGCCATACATAAAAAGGATTAGTGCCTTCTCAGGGGAAAGGAAATCCTTGATTGTGTGTTTCAACAAAAGAGGACACGATGGGCAGCACTCAGGAGTATTGGTAGCGTCTGTGTTCTGCACCTCTCCCTAGGCTGGCAGTGCATCCATTCTGGAGTCTTTCCAGCTGACCAGGCTCCGTGACTTGCTGACAATGGATATGGTCTGGGAAGCTTAGGAGGCCCTGATCCTTCTTCGTTGCCTCTCTTGTCAAATCTGGCTGACTCCAGAGGAGACCCAGGACCTACAGGACACTAGAACTAGAAGTCTCTGCTTCCAGAAGGACTGCGTGGAGTGCAGGTCCCTTCTGGTCTTAAGTGGACTGGAACATGAGTGACAGACTTCTACAAAACTAAGCCTCTGAAATCTGACAGTGTTACACATTTAATCTAGCCTGACTACTACTGGAAAAGAATAGGAAGAGTCTAGAAAAATGGTTCCATAGCAGGCTCCTAAAACACTAAAACAAAATTTGAACAGGCTCTTAGCCCTCCAATAGTTTTGTCTTTAATCACAGAGCAGACAATTAAATAAACATATGATTAAGAAATAAAAAAAAATATAGGGGCTGGAGCGGTTTCAGCGCTTGCCTGGCAAGCATGAGGACCCGGGTTCAAACCCCAGCACCACGTACACACCTAAGTGTTGGAGCAACGAAGGCCATGTGAAAAACTAAATAAAGTTGATTCTCTCTTTCTCTGTCTCTCTCACTGTCCCTCTCTCTTTAAACAAAAAAAAAAAGAAATAAATAAAAAAATAATTTGTGGACATGATAAATAAAGTTGATGGCATAGTATTAAACAATAGTATTAAACAATGGTATTAAACAATCAGAATAAAGAGGAGTGAGTCAGTTTGAATTTAACATGGAAGCCATTCCTTGTCAATTGTAAGTAACCTAGGATTACATTTTTGTTTTCATTTGGAGGCCAAAACTACCATCTGGTTCTACAGTGTGTTTATTGTTATCACATTGATATCAGGATAATACTGATGTTTTTAGATCTTCAGCATCTATTTTAGAAAAAGCAAAATGTAAGTTTACATGTAATCCGAAAACAGAATTTAAGTGTTAAACCTTTGTTACAGAACAGGTACTTGTATCACTATTATAATGGGAGACACATGGAAGGGAATTGTCATTTGTAGTGTTGAGTCCCGATTTCCTCATTGTAAATACTCTTTAATATAATACTTTTTTTAAAAAGAGAAGAAAAGTAAGGGAGTGAGAGATA
>PVKS010046281.1:0-13372 GCA_004027875.1 Aplodontia rufa
AATTGAATGACTTTCAGTGCAACAGGGGCGAAAGCTCCCTAGGTAACTTGGAGGTGGAGGGAAGGGGATGGGGAGGGGGGAGGGTATATGAAGAACTCATAGGAGTCTGGTGATGGGGAAGATGGGGGAACCATCCCAGAAGCCGATGTTATTCCTACACTAGATACCCATTTAACACATGAGTTCTTCTGGGGGAAACGGCAATAGAAGAAACCCATAGTAGCTTATCTGTGCTTTAGCATCACCCCTGGTTAACAAAGTTTACACATATTGATTGCTACTGTTTTGACAATGTTTCCCCCTCTTCCGTATCCTGTATCGCTATATACTTCTAATAAATGTGAAAAAAAAAAGAAAAAAAAAGATAAAGGTTTATTTGGGGGCTCATAGTTTCAGAGGTCATAATCCATAGATAGCCAGCCGGAGCTTGGAGCTCGAGGTGAGGCTGAACATGGTGGTGGAAGGCATGCTCCAGGGAGCAGAGAGAAACTCCACACCAGATAGAAAATATATAGCCCAAAGGCAGGCCCCCAAGGACCCACCTCCTCCAGCCGCACCCTACCAGCCTTCATTGCCAGTTAATCCCTGTCAGGGGATTGCCTCACTGATTGGGTTAAGGCTGTCATAACCCAATCATTTCACCTCAGTCTTCTCGAACTGTCGTATGTGACTTTTGAGGGATGCTTCACACGGAAATCATAATATGCCCATCTGCCCCAATCCTGTTTCTTGTGCAGAAGTTCTGGAACTTGAGAAGATTGCGCATGCTGGAGAAGAATGCTTTGCACTGGACTGTGTTCTTGGAGGAGTGAGCCTTTGGGCTATAATCTCATCAGTTTCCTCCCCGTATACTTCCAACAGCTCATTCCTCCAAGACTAATCAATCAATCCTGAACCATGTTATATCATGAGCTGAAAATCAAATTACAGCTTTCTTTCATGTGCCCTTTGTCCTCTTAGCTCACCTCTCCCTCCTTTTTAAAGAAAGAACAGGACACATTAGGTTTCTCATGAGAAAAATAGAAGCATAGAATGACAGAATCCCAAGCTAGTGGGAGAGAGGGGTGCCAACAGCTTGTTGCTGGAGTCAGAGGAGGAAAGAAGCTATTAGGGCACAGGGCTAATAGGGATGGGAGATAAAAATGAGAGCAAGAGGTATCTTTTGGAAAAATAGAGGCACTCCTGAGAGTTTTAATGAGTTGCTGTGGATATCCTTTAATATTGGAGGAGATAAGAAAGAAGATCAAAAACTCTTGGGCTCTGCTTCTTTAAACACGAAGCTGCTCTGAAGCTATAATGTGGGGCTTTATGTGTATTACAATTATAATGGGCTGACCCTACAGGGCATGCAATGGTGGTGTGGCTTTTTTGGGGGGGGGACTCATTTAATCATGGACATAATTCCAGAGCTGTAGGACTCTAAGGATCCTTGGACCAGGGTTTCTATTGCACCTCTGCGTGGCTTCGCAGTGTGAACTGCTGCTTCCTGCAAATGCCTGAATCTATTCAGAAGAAGCAGTCCCTGCGTGTCAATTAAAAATGAAAAATATATTTAAAAAAGAAAGAGGCAGTCACTAGAAAACTGTGGGAGCAAAGAGTGGGAAAGAAGAATTGTAGCTGTAGTAAGAAGTCACATTCCCTGTAAATGAAGACAGCAGATGCATTAGTACACAGGATGAAGAGAGAAGATGGGGAGAAAAGTCAAATGGTTGATATGAAAAGGGAGGAATTGATGCTCTCTCTTTTTTGTTTTTGCTCTTTTTACAGTATCAGGAAATTTTTTTTGGCCACATGCTTCCCACCATAATTTAGAAGGATGTTATTGCCATGTTTGGAAACTACTTGAAATAATAATTGGTGTTACTTTGCAAAACTTACTAAGAATCACAAAATTATTTATATGCTCAGGATATAATGCCAGAAAAATTGCTAAACAAAATATATTTTTCTATGCAACTCAGAGTTGCAAGGAGCAGCACTTTAGACATTTTCTTTGCCAAAGAATTTGAGCTAGGATTTTCTGCTGCTTTAAAATTCATATTAATGACCTTAGATACCAAGTTACTAGGGAAAGACTCTTTTAAGCATCTTCTTTATAGAAACTGGGTGTTTCAGTGTTGAATTTACTTAAAATTTAGTCTCTACAGTTTGGTCTCAATGATGTAAAAATATATAGTAAGAAGACTCCTAGGACAAACACTAAAATGTTTGTCATTAATTTTCTCTGGTTGTTGGCATTCTGGGTGATTTTATTTTTTCTATTTCTATTTTCCATTTTCTTGCAATCTATATCTATAACTTGAAAAATAAAATATTATTAAAAATAGCTCTAAGTTTTTGTATGCTGTACTATCACAAGGATGTAGAAAATTTATGAACCAAAGAGACTGCAAGTAGAAAATACCAAAATATTAATAGTGTTTCTTACTGAGTTAGGATCCTTCTTCATTTTATGGTTATTCCATAATGAACATGAACTACTTTCATAATAGAAAAATTATTTTAAGAAAGAATTTATTAAACTTGATCCAAAGAAGTGACAGAAGGGTCAAGGCAGCTTAGCATTTTCTCTTTCACACTGACATTCTGGAATCTTTTCCGAAAGGGTATGTTTTCCCTTGATATCAGTCTCAGGATGTTGAAGGACATACCCTAAACACCTCTAGCTTCCTTTAATACCTTATTTGAATGTATTATCCTCATATATTTAGAAATTCTCTTGAATCTCACCATGAGTCAACCTGAAGGAAAAGTGTGCTTGTACTTGTGCCTAACTTTAATAAACGCCTTATGGAAAGTATAGCTGAATTAACGTCTAACCTATTACCGAGGAGATCCAGCAGGGACACTGGTTCTTTACCTTGGGATAGAACCAGGGGAGCTGGTTTCAATTGGATTGGGGAGGAGGTTGGCTTTCTTGGGGGTTTAGAGGCTGACCACCATTCTGGGAAGGGAAGAGAGAAACTACTGAGAAGAGAGAGGCAGGGATCAGGAGCAAGGGTAAGAGAGCAGCAAGAAGAATACAGGCATTAAGTCACGCAAACCTTGGCTCAAATTCCAGTTCTGCCACTTAGCTAGTAACCTAACCCCATTGACTGTGCTTCTTCATCTTTAAAATAGTTTTGGGGCTAGCATGGTGGCTCTGTGGTAGAGTGTTTGCCTGGCATGTATGAGGATCTGGGTTTGAACCCCAGCACCACATACACAGCTTAGTGTTGGAAAAACAAAAGCCAGGTGGAAAAATAAATAAAATTGATTCTCTCTTTCTCTCCCTCCCCTCCATCTCTCTTTAAAATAAAAATTATAAAGTAAAGTACTTGTGACCCAGATGAGAACTATTTCTATTTTTGAGCCTAAATAAGATTGGACTTTGGGTAAAGTCCATGATCTCTCCTACCAGTTAGGATTAAAATTAGTTGTGATTGAGAGACTTGTGATTAGCTTGAAAGAGAGTTTTAATTTTTTTCTCTCTTTCCCAGTAAAAGGTGGCATAGTGGTTCCAGCCATGTGGCTTTCTGGCTGCCAAAGGTTTCCCTTTCCACATCAGTAGGGTGCAATTCCTGTCCTCATTTCCCCAAATGGAGGTCTAGACATCACCCCATGCTTCAAGGAACAGAAAGGAGAAAGAGGGTGTACAAGGTGTCTTTTATGGAAGTGGCTTGTAAACAAGGCAGTTCCCTCCAAAAGGGTCCTCTGATGACAGCTGTTAAAATAATCCTTCATTCAACTACATTGCATAATAATGTTCATCAGAGTGTTATTTTAGTATATAACAAAAGTCTGGCACAAGAGCACTTGGAAGATAACTAAGATTTTAAAAAGCAACTAGTATTAAGCATACTATTAATAAACTTACATTAGTATATTAATGAGAAATCATAACTCATTGTGAAATTCAAGACCTATTATGAGAGTCATCTCAAGTTGCACGGATGTGCTCTTATTGGATGCTGGTTGCAAGTTATGGACAGGGAAGTTATTGGGAGCAAAGGTGCAAAGTCACAAATATGCTTCTTAGTAAATCAGTAAATCCCTGTTCTCAGTTTCAGTCCTTTAGATAACTCTTAAAATGTCATTCTTGTTTGAATTTCTTTTACAGACAAATTATTTAGTAATTGCCTAGATTTACCAAGGGCCGTCTCCAGCTGGGCACTGAGTGGAGTAGAATCTGGATGTTTTCCCATATAGCAAGTCTTATGTGAGACGCCTAGACAGTTCTGTGGGTGGTGGGACCATGGCAGCTAAAACATGAAGGCTAGTTGAACTGAAGAGGAGGAACAGCAGATTCTGGAAAGTCCTGTCCTCTCTCCATTTATGTAAAGTAACACTTAGGTTGACAAAGTCAAGGTATCCTGCCCCTACTCTCTACCAGGTATAAGATTTATGTTCTTTTTTCTGTCAAAGTTAAATCTGTAATACAATAATAAGCCTATCTCTTATAGCCTAAGTTTGAAGCCATCTTAAATCAGAGAACCATGATGCTAAGGGAAAGTCATGTTTAAAATTCCGCACAGGTGTCTTCTTACACATGTAACTGCCTACTTCCTGTAATCCCCTACCTGGTTCCAATATCTGCCCCATTTTATGTTAGCCAATCACATAGAGTGTATTCCAGAGCTCTTCCAATCAGAGTGAAGGACAGGATTACATCAGACTGGGGATAAGTATTGGAGGTCCTGGAGCCCTTCTGATTGGTTCCAGATCCCCTTTGTGAAAGCTTCCTCCTACAGGAGTAAAGTCTGTCTTGCTCACCCACCTCCCACAAGATGGGTTTGTTTTATCAAAAGCCTGGTATTTCTTTTTTTTAATTCATTCAAGATAGTCTTTCATTTAGGAGGGAATCATTGCAAAACAATCATGAACAAATGCATAGCGATAGAGCAAGCCAAGGCTGATGCCGTTCCATGGTCTCTGCCCTTTGGATTCCTCCTGTTCCATGTTTCCCCCTAATTTACCCCCATGTTAGTTGGGCTTCTCATGGAAGACAAAGGTTCCCCACAGGGTTGATACCCCCATACTCCCTCCCTCCAGCTGCCTTGATATCACTCCTATTCCCTCCCCACTTCCCTGCCATCCTCCCTTCATCCCCCAGCGTCATAGGCAAGGTTCCCCCTCCTCATGTAAAAATTCACCGATGTTGAGGTTATTATTGGCTTAGTCAACTTTTAGTCTATTTCTGATTGTGTTCTAGCTTCCATATATGAGAGAAAACATTCAGCCTTTGAGTCTCTGAATGTGGGATATTTCACTCAGCATAAGTTTTTCCTTCTCCATGCATTTGGCTGCAAATGCCATGATATGGTTTTCTCCAATAGTGGAGTAGAATTCCATTGTGTATATGTATCGCAGTTTTTGAATCCATTCATCCAGTGAGGGGCATCTGGGTTGGTTCCATAGTCTAGCTATAGTAAATTGAGCTGCTAAAAACATCAATGAAGCTGTATCTTTGTAATATGCTGATTCTAGCTCTTTTTGGAAAATACCCAGAAATGGGATAGCTGGGTCATAAGGTGGTTCCAGCCCTAGGTTTTTTTTTTTTTTAAGGAGTCTCCACACTGCTTTCCAGAGTGGCTGTACCAGTTTGCAGTCCCACCAATAGTGTGAAAGCATTCCTCTCTTCCCACAACTCCTCCAGCATCTGTCATTATTCGTATTCTTCATTTTTGCCACTCTGACAGAAGTGAGGTGGAATCTTATTGAAGTTTTGATTTGCATTTCTCTGATTGCTAGTGATGTAGAGCATTTTTTCCTATGTGTGTGGGCTTTTTGGACTTCCTCAGTTGAGAAATTTCTATTTAGCTCCCTAGCCCATTTATTGATTATATTATTTGTGATTTTAGTGTTCATTTTTTTGAGTTCTTTGTATATTTTGGATATTAGCCCTCTGTCTGAGGCGTAGCAGGCAAAGATTTTCTCCCATTCTGTAGGTTCTCTCTTGACACTCTTGTGTAATTCTTTATCTGTGCAGAAGCTTTTTAGTTTAATGGCATCCTATTCATTTATTCTTGTGGATTGTTGGTCCTAATTTTTCTTCAAGCAATTGTAAAGTTGCTGGTTTAATTTCCAGATCCTTGAACCATTTTGATTTGATTTTTGTACAGGGTGAGAGGTAAAATTTCAGTTGTCTCCGTATGGCTGTCCAGTTTGTCCGGCACCATTTGTTGAACAGGCTGTCCTTCTTCCACACTATGCTTTGCCCCTTTTTATCAAATATCAGATGGTAGTAATGTTTTGGCTATTCTGGGTTTTCTGTTACTCCATACGAATTTGAGAATAGCTTTTTCTATATCCATGAAGAATGTCATTGGTAGGGATTGCATTGAATCTCTATAGAAAAGCCCAGTATTTGTAACACAGGAGGAGCCACAGTTAATCAGTAGCGGTATCTTTCCTCCTTTATACACTTATCATCATAGTGAGGAGGAATCTACTTTAATGGGCTTTATTAACTTAACCTTGGTCAAGTTGCTTGCCCTAGAGAGTCAGTCTTTTTTCCTAGCTTTGTCACTTCTCTAAAAATTTACTTTTTTTTTTGTTATTAAAGATGCTATGGAATCTGGAATTCAGACATCTTTTTGAGAATTGCTCATTCTCTGGATGTGTCTCCCATGTATATAGGAAGTATTCCTGTTAGTAAACTTGTTTTAGGTGGATTTGCAATACCAGATCTAAAACTATACTATAGAGCTGTAGTAACAAAGTCAGCATGGTACTGGTATCAAAATAGGAATGAGGACCAATGGAATAGACTAGAAGACTATGAAGCAAATCTTTAAACATCTGATCTTTGACAAAGGGTGTTAAAATATAACATGGAGGAATGACAGACTATTCAACAAATGGTGCTGGACAAACTGGACAGCCACTTGCAGAAAGTTGCAATTAGATTCTTATCTCTCACCTTGCACATAAATCAAATCAAAATGAATCAAGGAACTAAGAATTAAACCAGCTACCATACAATGCTAGAAGAAAAGTTAGGACCAACACTCCAGCATTTGGGAGTAGACAAAGACTTTCTCAATGAGACACCTACAGTGAAAGAATTAAAGTCAAAGACCAATGAGTGGGATGCCATTAAACTAAAAAGCTTCTGCACAGCAAAGGAATTGGTCAAAACAGTCCAGAGACAACCTACAGAATAGGAGATCATCATGGCTTGCGATTCTTCTGAAAGGGGACTAATATCTGGAATTTACAAAGTACTCAGAAAACTCAGTAACAAAAACACAAACAATATAATCAATAAATGGGCCAGAGAGCTAAATAGAAACTTCTCAACAGAGGAAATTGAGCAAGTTGATGAATACATGAGAAAGTGCTCTAAATGACTAGTAATCAGAGAAATGCAAATCAAAACTACATTAAGATTTCACCTCACTCCAGTCAGATTGGCAAAAATTAAGAATATAAACAATAACAGATGCAGGAGGGGTTGTGGGGAGATAGGAACACTAGAACACTGTTGGTGAAACTGCAGACTGATACAGCTGCGCTGGTAAGCAGTGTGGCAAATGCTCAAAAAATTAGGGCTAGATGTACCATGTGATCCAGCTATCCCTCTTCTGGGTATTTTCCCAGAGGAGTTGGAATAATTACAGTGACAGTATTGTACTATGCTTATTCAACTAATTGTATTATGCTTATTCAGCTTATAATTGTATTATGCTTATTCAACTAATACAGTATTGTACTATGTTTATTCAACTAATTAATTCATGGAAATTATGAAAAATTTATTATTCTACACATTAGTAAATGCCTATACTTAAAAAATAAGCTTGTTTATTTTTCTCTTGCTAATCCTTTTTTTTTTTCTTTTTTGGTAACAGTGGTCAATTTCAACTAAGACCTTTGGAGGGGATATCATTTCTTGCCTACATATGTGGAATTGAGGGTTAGAGAAAGAGGAAATCATTTTTTTTCAAGGACACTCAGCTAGAAGGGTGTACAGATCAAAACCAAATGTTCCTGCACTTAAACAGGATGCCATATACCCTCTAAGAATTCTTGTCATTGTCCTTAACAGGTGATGTCTGTTTGAGGGCCCAAGGATGCCACTCAGCACTGGTATCCCTACGTGTGAAGATGAGCTCAGCCTTGCATGGCTCAGCCTCTTGTGAGCATGGAGCACATGGAGCCCCACAGGCAGGCTCTTTCTACAGACATCAAGGTAAGCAATAGTTTTTAGACTTTGCCCATTAATTCCAGTTTCACTTTTGAGTGGCTTCACAAACTCTTGTGCTTCTATCTATTTCATGAAAGTTGTTTATATTCCAGTACATTAATTAGGCCTAGCATATTCTATGTTCTTAACTCAATTTTTCTCTTAATACCACAACTGTATATTTTCAAAGGACATGTTGGGATGGGAACATCTTTGTTGTATTTATCAGCAACGACTGACTATTCTTTATAATGTCTTCATTATTTTTTCCATATTTTTTACTGGTGCTTTATAATTGTGCATAATGATGGGATTTGTTGTTACATATTCATACATGCACACAATAGAACAATATAATTTAGTCAACATTCTTCCCCAGCACTTCCCTTATCTCTTCCCACCCTCTGGTCCCTTTTTTCTACTAATACTCCTTTGGTTTTTTTCTTTTTTAGTTTTATTGATTGCATGGGAATTATTTAGCATCTTAGAGGTGCAAAATATGTTTTTAATCCCCCATTTCCCTCCCATCCTTCCTCCCTTTTCCCCTTCTTTTTCCTGTATTCTATTAGACTTCCTTTAGATAGTCTATTAATTTGTATTTGAATGGTTCTTTATGTAATCTTTTTTTTTAAAATTTATTAAGGAGATGAGTTATTATACAATCACAAATGCATATGAAGTAACAATGTAATGTGCATTTGTTCTAAACCAAAATTATCCCCACATTGCCTACATTCCAGTCTCTTGATTCTTCTATATTTTGCCCCTACAAACGATTTCTTCATGTAATCTTATCCTTCCCTCCCCCTTTTCGTTTTTTACTCTAGCTTCCATATATGAGAGGAAACATTTGAGGTCTGTATTTCCCCCTACCTCAGGAAGTCACTGATGCCTTTTCCCTTCTTATTTTTTATTGGTGCATTATAAGCAGACATAATGTTGGGATTCATTGTTATCTATTAGTATGTGCAAACAGTATAGCAATATATAATATGGCCAATATCATTCCTCAGCATTTCCCCTTTCTTCCGCTCCTCCCTTCCTTTGGAAGGCAGGTATTTTCAAACTCTTGTCTTGTTGGCTAGAACATGTAAGGCTCTTGAGTCATAAAGTTAAAGCATTCATTTTTTAATGCTTTAATTGGTGTGTTAGAGTTACACATAATAGTGGGGTTCATCTGACATAATCATACATGCATGGGATTTAATTTGCTCTGTTTTAGTCCTCAGTGCTTCCTCTTTCCCTTCCCAACTCCCTCCTCCTAGTCCCCTTTCTCTACTGATATTCCTTCTACTTATTTTATTTTTTTAAAATTGTAAGTCACTGATTCTTTTTTATTTATTTATTTTTATTAGAGCATTATAGTTGTACATAATGATGGGATTTGTTGTCACGTATTCCTAGTGCACACAATACCGCAATACAATTTGGTCAATATCCCTCCCCCTCTGTACTCTTCTACCTCCCTCCTCCCATCTCCCATCCCTTGCCTTTCTTCTGGATCCTATATTTTTCTTCAAAAACCCAAGTATAGTGACATAATTCTTATACCTATGAAGAACATTTTTTATATACACTGCGTAAGTTGCTGATTCTTTAGCTGATGTCATTTCTTAGCTAAGTGTAAAACTAGTTAAAAAAAAAAAGGTGGGATACTGCCCATGTCTAGAGCTCCCAGTGGGGCTTGGGTCCATGAAGCAACATGGTAAAGTGCATGGGGCATTGTTGGAATTAAAAAAGTCATGAAATGAGTAACAAGCAAACATGTGACATAAATCAAGAAAATAAATATGTGATAAAATATGCAGTCCATCTTGTAATCAGATAAATGCTAGTTTTGAAAATATAAAGAGGTTACTTTCTTGCTTATTATATCAACAAAAATTATTTACAGATGACAATATCTAATACTTGTAAAATTATGGTGAAATTGGTATTTTTTTACTCCAAAAATGATATAACCTTCTAGAAAGCAGCAACTCACAGTACACAGTTTCAATGGAAACTGTACTGTGAATATTTCTATGGATCTAATAGCTTTATATCTTGCAATCTATCACAAGTAACTAATATGAAAGGGAAAATTCACATACATATGTATGCTGTTTTGAGTATTACTTATTCCAAAAACCCATAGCTAAATAGCCAACTTTATAAGTGATGTTTTTAATTCTGAAATATAAAATACTCATTAAATATGTAATTTATATGTTTATGATCAAATATTGAAGGAAGGAAACACGTTTGCAGGTGTAATACAATTATAACAAAAACTAAGATACATTTTATATTTATATATATATATATAGAGAGAGAGAGAGAGAGGGAGAGAGACAGAATCAATTTTATTTATTTTTATTTTTTTCCATTTGGCCTTTGTTTCTCCAACACTTAGTTATATATGTGGTACTGGGGTCCTTGTGCATGCCAGGCAAGCACTCCAACTGCTGAGCCACCACTCCAGCCCCCTCTAAGATACATTTTTTACAGAAATTGTCTTAAAAAGAAAACATTTAGTTATTTATAAAAACTTATTGCAGATCCGTTTCCATAAGCAGATGTTTTTCTGGGCGCTAAATGAAGTAATTTTGTGAAATACAGCTTGTCATTTTTGTTGATTATGACTTATTCTTTAAACATTAGTATCACTCCTTGGAATTGGAGGCAAAATTTTGCAAATATTTGCACAGAAATAAGGCCATGTGAGATACAATACAGTGGCCCCTTTCATCCTAAAGGATGCTATTTAATTAATTTTGAACAAGTGCTGTTTTTATTGATGGCCTTCCCTGTTCTGGAGTACAGCTCGTCAGTGACACCTGGTCTATGGGATGCTGTGGTGGTAAGGCTGAGATCAGAATGAGGGTCCTGGTGTTTGAGATGCTGGGTGCTGGCTTTGTGTCTGTAGTCTTGGAAATAATTTGGCAGACAACTGGTAGACACCAATATCTTCCTGGCTGTTTCTGCCGCTACTGGGGCAACCACCGTAGCTGCTACTAATAGCTGCTATCTACAACCTCTGCGCCCTGCTGGACCCAGCTAAGAATAGCCCTCTGGGCTTGCAAGGGATTTTTCTGCGGTCTCCTGGAGTGGCATTAGTGCACACCTCCACCATCTCTGTTACTTAAGCACTGTGCAGAATGCGAGTCAGGTACAAACCTTGGGGCCAAGAGCAGAGAACTGAGGCGATGGCGCAGAAATTTCCTTTGTATGCAATAGCTGACTACACCTGTGTGAACCCACCGTTTTGGTCTATAAGCTGTGCTCTCCTCTCCTCAGTGAAACAGTCGGCAGGGACCCATCCTGTACCTTGCCTCCCTTGTGCTCCAGCATACGCTCGATAAAGCTGCACTGCGATGGTATTGCTTTTGTGATTTCTTTCTCAGACTGAGCAGAAGAACCCAAGGCTGAGCTGGTAGCATCAAGAGTTGGTAACACTACAGGCTGAGAGGGGCAGTACCAAGAAGCTGTACTCTGCCTTTTCAAGACTTTTATGTGCATTGAGCAAAAAACTCCTTGGCTGGTTAGTAACACCTGGTCCAGAAGACACCATAGCTGAGTGGCACCAACTGTGAGACACAGGTTCTAGGTTTTCACTAACATAAAAAGTTTTCGTGGACTACATTATTGTTTTGAATGAAAATGATGCTTTTGATAGATCAAAGCCCAAATGTTGGGGCTGGCGTGGTGGCTCAGTGGTTGGAGTGCTTGCCTAGCAGGCATGAGTACGCAAGTTCAAACCCCAGCACCACATACACAACTGAGTGTTGGAGAAACAAAGGCCAGATTAAAAACATAAAGCTATTTCTCTCTTTCTTCTCTCTCTCTCTCTCTCCCCCGCTCCCTTCCTCCCTCCCTCCCTCTCTCCCTCTCCCTCTAGAGAATCCTTTTGCTTAAAATTTCATCAAATATATAACATATTGTATAGATTTCTAGCTGGGCCACTCACTGGTCTTCTTGACTTTTATAGTTCTGCATCATACTTTCTAAACCTAATTCTTCTAATTCATGAATTTTTCTGCCACTGTTTTCTGACTCAAAACTTTGTTTCAGAGGAAACATAGATACTTGAATGGCAATTATTGGTGATTCTAGATGTTGAAATTGGTCTAAATGGAATAAAATTTATGGAAAAGGCACATGGGCAGAAGTGTTTTAAAAATGATTTGATTTGATACCAAGCATTTATTTTCAATTCAAGTTTCACTTGAAAACGCAATAACAAGAAACACAACACTTATGAGAAAGAACTTTTAAGGCAATTTAATAAAGCATATGCATTGGAGAAAATAAGGGAAATGACTGTACCAACAGAACAAATGAGTTGTTTGTGAGTTCGAAGGTAAAACATTTTAGTTTGAATTCCTAGACTTTCTGAAAAAAAAAAAAGGAAAAATTGAAAACAATTCTGGTTGATTCTTAAGAAGTAGAAATTCCTCTTAATTTTTTAGCTTTAGGACATCAAAGATTTTTCAAGAAATGAATATTTTCTATTACTGAGAATAATCCTGTTAAAGTTGTCAGAATCAAAATGGAGTTGCTTGTGTCAACCTTAACAAAATAAATAAAGCCTCCAGGCTATAAAGCAAGGGTTCTCATGCATGAATGATAGCCACTGTTGCAAAGGACCCTGCCAGAACTACAACACCGCACACAGGCTATCATAACATTACACAAGAAATACTTCTACAAGGACATCTGCCCAGCAACAGTGCAGCAACCGTGCATCCAAACTGGTACAACCCTTGTTATTAATCCCTGGGGCCAAGCATTATTATTTCAAAATATTTTATGCAGCCCTTCTCATTTGCTCCTTTAAAAATTTCCCCTGGCTTCAACCTTTTTTGCATATGCTTATAGCATCTGCAGTGCTATTGTATCCCTGTATCATTTTTCTTTGGAGAATCTCTCTCTGATTGTTACTTAGGTTCACAATCCAAAAATCTGTGCCATTGATTTAGAAAGCAATTTTTAAAAGCATTTCCAAAACTAGTTTGGAAGAAAAGAGTTTCAAGAAGTAAATGTGTGGCCTCCATAGGGAACAAATCTATGGATTTGACCACATCTGTATATTTGTTTCAAAAGCAAGTGCATCTTATATAGGCTCATCCTATGTATGGAATTATATAATTTTCCTCTAAAAGGAAGAGTGTTTTAATTATTATTACAACAATGCTTCATGGAATCTTAGTAGCATACAATAGT
>PVKS010046282.1:0-13379 GCA_004027875.1 Aplodontia rufa
GCTTATTACTTATCTCTAGAATAATAGTTACAGCTGAGTGTCAGACACTATCCTCCACCTTACATATGCTAATTTAACATAATCAAGGCCTGTTATTTTTTTCTCTTTCCACGTTTTTATTTGCATTATAGTTGTACATAATAATAGGATTTGTTGTTACCCATGCGTACACAACATAACAATATAATTTGGGCAGTATCATCCCCAGCACTTCCCCTCTCCCCCTACTCCTCCAGTTCCCTGGTCCCTTTCCTCTACTGATCTCCCTTGGATTTTCCTGAGATCCCTGTCCCCCCTTTTTTCCTCTTTCCTCTCTAGCTTCCACATGTGAGAAAAAACATATGACCCTGGCCTCCTGAGTTTGTTTTATTTCCCCTAACATAATGGTCTCAAGTTCCATCCACTTTCCTGCAAATGACATAATTTCATTTTCTGTGTGGCTGAATAGAACTCCACTGTGTGTCTATACCCCATGTTCTTTATCCCTTCATTTACTGATGGTTGCATAGTTTGGCTATTGTGAATTGGGCTGCTATAAACACGGGTATGTATTCATCTCCATAGTATGATGCATTTAATTCTTTAGGAGTGGTACAATTGGGTCATATGGTGGTTCCATATAAAGGTCTGTTATTGACCTTTACTACGTGCTAAGGACACTGCATATTTTATCTTTTAATTAATTCTGTAATCCTATGGAGTAGGTATTAGTATTATCCTTGTTTAGACATGAGAAAATCAAAGCTCAGTGGCTGTCACTTGCCCAACACATCATAAAACTAAGAGCCAGGATTCAAATCCACATCTATACAACATCAGGACCCAAAGCAATACACCTTATTTTACCATGGAGAAACTGATAACCAGGGAAAAGTGATTTGTTTAAGATCCCTTAGCAATGCTCTGTTCTAGAAACTGAACCTTAGACCTCTTTGAATCTGTTCCTTTCAATGAGCCTCACTGATCAAATCCAGATTTATACAATAGAGCAAAATGCTGTGTTAGGAAGAACAAGGAACTCCTGAAAATGATGGATAGGTAGATGTGTCAAAACCTACCTATGGGCCCCCAGGAGGAAAATAAAAGTTGTGGTTCTTGCCATTGGTGTGCATATGACTATATTAGTCTCCTCCAGCTGCTGTAACAAAATACCACAGGCATTGGCTTAAAGAGCAGGCTTTTATTATCTCACAGTACTGGAAGCTAGAAGTTCAAGTTCCAGGTGTGGTGAGCCCTCTCTTCTTGCCTTTGTAGGTGGCTGATGTTTTAGTCAGCTTTCTCATTGCTGTGACTCAAGGACCCAATAAGAACAATTATAGGAGGAAAAGTATATGTGGGGGCTCATACTTTCAGAGGTCTTAGTCCACAGTTGGCCAGCTCCATTCCTCAGGGCTCTAGGTGAGGCTGAACATCATGGCAGAAGAGTGAGCCAGAGGGAAGCGGGTCAAGGCATGGATCAGAAAGCAGAAAGAGAGACTCCATGCCAGATACAAAATATGTACCCCCAAAGCATGCCCCCAATGACCCACCTCCTCCAGCCACACCCTACCTGCCGTCAGTTGTCAGTTATTAGGGGATTAACTCACTGTTGGCTTAAGGCTCTCATAACCCAATCATTTTACCTCTGGGTCTGCCTGCAATGTCTCACACAAGGTTTGTGGGGACACCTTTCATCCAAACCATAACAGCTGACTTCTCCCTGTGTCCCCACATGCTCTCTCTATATGTGCAGACACACTTTGGTGTCTTTTCCTCTTCTTTTAAGGACACCAGTGCTGTCCAAGTAGGACCCCACTCTTCTGAACTTATGTAACCTGATAGACCTTATCTCCAAATATAGTCACATTTGGGGGTTAGGGTTTTAATGCATGCATTTGGGGGACACAATGTAGTCCGTATAATATTCCACACTCTGGCCCCCCCAAATTCATGTCCTTCTCACATGCAAAAAATATTCACCCCATCATAAAAGCCCCATAAGTCAACTCACTTCAGCAATGATTCCAAGTCCAAAGTCACATCTAAATCAGGCAGGAGAGCTGGAGCAGTGGCTCAGTGGTTTCGGCACTTGCCTGGCAAGCACAAGGATCCGGGTTCAAACCCCAGAACCACGTACACAACTAACTGTTGGAACAACTAAGGCCATGTGAAAAACTAAATAAAGTTGTTTCTCTCTTTCTCTGTCTTTTTCACTATCCCTCTCTCTTAAAAAAAATAAAAAATAAAAAGACAAATAAATCAGGCATGAGTGAGAGGAGGTATGATTCATCCTAAGACAAAATTCCTCCCCAGCTGGGAACCTGTGAAACCTGATAAGGAACATGCTTCCAAATGAGTCCGTTGTCCCAAAAGAAAGAAATCAAAAGGAAGTATGGGATGACAGAACCCAAGAAAACAAAAATCTAGCAGGGTCACATTAAGTTGCCCAAGCTGGCCTCAAACTTGGGGTCCTCCTGTCTCAGCCACCTGAGTAGCTTGGATTTCTGGTGTGCACCACCACTTCCAGCCAAAGTCCAATGTTTCTTAAAGCTCTAGAATCTCTTTGGCTGGATGGTGGGCCTCTAGGCCCACTAGCACAGTAGTGTCACCCCCAATTCCCCCCTACAGTTCTTTGCCACAGCCTTGCCCTGCCCCCCCCACACCAAAGTACTGGGCCCAAAAAGGAGAGGGCCCATCTCATAGAACAGCCTTGCCACTTGGGCCTGTGGCAGGAGTGGCAGAGCTAACGATCTCTGAAATTCGGATCATTTGTCTTTCTCTTTTTGCGGGGCAGGGTACTGGGGATTGAACCCAGGGGCACTTTACCTCTGAGCTACATCCCTAACCCAGTTTGGATTTTTATTTTAAGACAGGTCTTGCTAAATTGCAGTAGCTGGCCTCAAACTTGTGATCCTTCTTTCTCAGCCTCGTGGGTCACTGGGATTACAGGCATGTGCCGGTCTTCATTTCTCCTGAAGGATAAAACAAGTTTGTATCCTAAAAGCTCTATTGTCCTCTCTTGTAGAAGCCCAGAATTCTGAAAGACTTCTTTATTTCATCCTGACTCTGTTCCCCTTGGTCCAAACTGGTAATATCTTTGCTTGTACAATCCCATTCCGGTACCTGGTTTGTGCTTAAACACGGCTAATTAACCCCATAGATAATCTTATAAATCAATTTTCCAGCCACACTTTTGGTGTTCACTCCAAAACATGCTTTCTCATGTTTTGCAATATGAACAGGCTGACATTTTTCCAAATCTTCAAGTTCTGGTTCCTTTGCACTTAGCAATCCCTTCACTGCAAGGAGAAACCAGGCTGTACCTCCAACACTTTGCTGAGGAATCTCCGCAGCTAAATACATGTCTAAATTTGTAACTCACGATTTCCACTTTGCATAATAACACCAGGACACAATTCAGTCAAGTCCTTTCCCACTTTATAACAAGAGTCACCTTTCTCTATTCCAGTGATGTGTTCCTCACTGCCACCCGAGACCTTGCTAGAATCACTTTTAGCATTTACAGTTAATTCCACTACCATCATCTTCATGATAATAGGTGTGTTCTCGAAAACTACAGACACTCTCTCCATCGCTCTCTTTGTCCTGAGCCCTTGCCAGAGTGGTTTTCAACATCTGCATTTCTACCAATAGTCCCTTCAGGGCCATCTAGGCTCTTTCCAGCATGAGCCTAAAAGTTCATCCTGCTTCTCCCTGGGGCCCAGTTCCGTAGTCACTGCCACATTGTCACAGAAACACCCCACTTCTGAGTACCAAAATCTGTATTAGTCTGCTAAGGCTGCTGTAACAAAATACCTTGACCTGAGTGGTCTAAACAACAGAAACGTGTTTTCTCTCTGGTTTGAAGGCTACAATTCCAAGATCAAGGTGTTCTCAGGGTTGGTTTCTGGTGAGGCCTGTCTTATAGATGGCCACCTTGTATGTCCCCACACATCTTCTCTCCACATGCGGGAAGACAGCCAGTGAGTTCCGATGTTTCTTTCTTTTCTTGAAGAACAGCAGTTCTTGGCAACCATGGTGCTTGCCTGCTATTCCGGCAACTCACACATTCAAAGCCAGCCTCAGCAATTTAGCAAGACCCTCAGCAACTTAGCGAGACCCTGTCTCAAAATGAAAAATTTTAAAAAGGGACTGGGGATGTAGCTCAGTGGTGAAACACCCTTGGGCTCCATCCCTAGTGCAAAAAGAAAGAAAGAAAGAAAGAAAGAAAGAAAGAAAGAAAGAAAGAAAGAAAGAAAGAAAGAAAGACAGACCAAACAATATCGGTTCTATCAGACACCACCCTTATGACCTCATTTAACCTTTATTGACTCTTCTTTGGCTCTATCTCCAAATGCAATCACATTTAGGATTTCAACATTGGAATTTGGGATGGGAGACAAGTTCAGTCCTAGAACTATGAGACTCATGCTGGTGCTCTCTCCAACTAGATCTATGACCTTGGGGAAGTCATTTCTCCTTTCTGGGTCTGGGCTTCTCATGAATGACCTAGGAATGGGAATATTCCCCTCCAATGGTCTCACCCCGGAGCTTCTGAGACACTGCTGAGTCAAGTAATAAATGCTCACGTGCCCTGCCTGATTCCTTGAGCAAGTCCCACAGACATACAGACTTTATATGCAAAATCTGCTTCCATTTGCTGGAAGGCAGTTGATCCGTACTTAATCAGCATGTGCCCCTAACACTTGGGAGGTAGCAGCCAAGAGGAGAAGTCCAGTGATCTATGCAAGATGGAGAAGTCAGAGCATCCCCAAGTCTCACAGCCACTCGGTTTCACTCTTCCACACAGGAACAAGTACCTACGGGGTTTTTGACTCCCGGAAGCCTTTCCATTTATTTGTAAAGAATGTATGCACTTTTTATAAAGAATGCTACATGTCTACATAATCTTTAAAATATTCCTGACATTTAACCTAGTAATTTCATTTCTGGGAAACCATCCTAAAAAAATAATCAGCAATGTACACACAGATTTATGGACTAGAATATTCACCGTGGGTTATTTATAATAGTGAAAATATCAGAAGCAACCTAAATCTACAACTGTGAAGGAACAGTTCATAAATTATATAATGTCCCTATGATGGATTATTATGCAGCCACTTAAAATAATGAGAATTTATGCTGTGATTAGAAAAAAAAATGCAGGATCCAAAAATTACATTTAAGTATGATCTCAGCCATGTAAAATAAAGGACATTTTTTAAAAAAGACTAGAAAGAAACGTGCCAAAATGTTAGCAGGGGTTACCTCTGCATGGCGAGACTGTGGAGGAAAACTTTTCTTTTGTTTGGATTTTTTTTACTTGTCCTTTTCTCTTTCTTTCATTTTCTACAATAATTAAGTAATTGCTTTAGTAAGGGGAGTAGGTGAATGGAAAACATATAAATGAATTTAAAAAGAGACATCTGATCTGTCTTAAGCAGAGAGTTTTGCACACTTGACCTCTCTACAAATAGTAACTTTCTCACTCTGATGTTGGGCAAACTGTGCCGGTGTTAGGCTACCAGTGACTCAGTTGCTGTTTCTCTCTAGCTATAGTATACTCTTCTTTTTTTTTTAAGAGAGAGGGACAGTGAGAGAGACAGAGAAAGAGAGAAACAACTTTATTGAGTTTTTCACATGGCCTTAGTTGCTCCAGCACTCAGCTGTGTACGTGGTGCTGGGGTTTGAACCCAGGTCCTCGTGCTTGCCAGGCAAGCGCCGAAACCGCTGAGCCACCGCTCCAGCCCCTATAGTATACTCTTATGGTTAGGAGCTGCTCATCCTGCCAGGGGTCAAATCTCTTTTCTGTCTTTTATTAGCTCTGTGACCTTAGGTGAAGTAATCAACTTTTCTGTGACTCTCTTGCCTTGTTTTTTGCAGGATGAGGATAACAACAGTTGGTAACTCATTCAAGCACTATGTTTAGAATAGCAGCCCTCCACCGTCAACAGCCAGTAAAGGCTAATAAATATTACCCTCCTTCAGCTGCTAGTTGGTACCAAGGGGTGGGTGTCATTCATAGCATTTGGGTTAAGCATTCAGCTATGTAATGCGTGATGAGTTTAATTATATACACTTGAGCACTGCGCAGCGACATTTCTGAAAACGGCAGACTGCGTACATGAGAAGGTCCCAGGAGGTTAGAACGGAGCTGGGAAAGTCCCATCTCCTTGTGACAGAGCCATAATAAAGCCAGAACGCAGCACACTGCTCACTTGTTTATGGGGAAGCTGCTGTAAACACACCTACTGTGCAGCCAGATGTACACGAATATAGCATGCACAATTATGTCCAGGGCATAAAAATAAACAGATATGCTACTGGGTTATGTTATTTATTACTATATAATTTCTATCATTATTTTAGTGTGTACTGTTTCTATTTATTTGAAAAAAAATGTTTTCTGCAAAACAGTACGTGCTGTTTCTCCAGCCTCAAGCATTTGCTTGCCATACCTCTCCATTGCATCAAAAGGCCAGGTCCCAAGACTACCTGCACCATCAAGGTTATGTAAGGACATTTAATTGTGTTCACACAATGACAAAGTCGCCTAATGCCACCTTTCTTATAACATGTCCCCATCATTAGGTGACTTATGACTGGACTCTTTTTTTTTTCAGTACTAGAGATCAAACCCAGAGCCTCGAACACACTGAACAAGTGCTCTACCACTGAGCTACATCTTCAACCCTGTCCTCATTCTCCAATTCTTATCAGAGATAATGATCCTGGTATACTGCCCCTGTTTGTTCCTTACTCCCTTTTACTAAATTGTGGGTCCCTCGCAACTAGGAACTGGATCTTGTTCTTTCATCCCCCTCCCACTCAGAAAGTGCAACAAAACTTTAACTAAATAAATTATATAATTATTAATAACATTTAACTCATTCTGACTCAGCGCAAGCTTCCAAGCCACCATGCAGTAACGGTCTTCATTGGCTCCTGTTGTGCAAATAATGTTGGCCCTGTGGTAACTGACATTGTGGATCCTTTTCCCAGCAACAGGCTCTTTTTTTAAAGTCCTATTTATTTAGATATAATTCACGTACACTCACAATCTCTGTTTTTCATTCTACAGTTCTATGAATTTTGACAAACAACGTATCGTTGGATAACTGCTTTCACCATCAAGATCACCCCCAAAACTTTCCTCCTGTTTCCTTGCATTAAGCCCCACTGCTCAGCCCCTGGCAATCAGTGATCTGTTTTTTATGTCTCTTGGTGTGGCTTTTTCGAGATGTCCCATGGATGGAACCGCGCTGGATAGAGACAATTGCATCTGTCCTTTCTCGAGAGCAGAGTACGCTGTTAGGAGTCGTTCATGTCCTGTCCTTTATCCGTGCTTCCTGCCTTTAAATCACTCAATGATATTTCATTGTATTGATGTTCCATAGTTCGTTTATCCACCTGCCAGTTAAAGGCCATCTGATGATTTTGGACACAGTGACTATAAATATTCACGTATTAAATGAACACAAGTTTTCATTTCTTTGGAAGTGGAATGGCTGGATATCACAGTTAAGTCTCTGTTAAACTTTATAAGAACGTGCAAAAAAGCATTTTCCAAAATAGCTGCACAATTTTGCATTCCCGTCAAGGGGACCTGTCACTCCACACCTTTGCCAGGATTTGGCATTAGCAGTTCATTTCATTTGAGCCCTAGGAATTGACATACAATCACCCAAGAACTCCCTTGCTCTTCAAATATTCTGTGAGAGGGCAATGCTTGAATAGCATGGATTCAATAGGATCCATTTTGATGGAAGGAATTAAAGCCTAGGGTCTTTCACTCAAATTTCTTGGTTAAGACTTCAGTCTTCCTTTTTTCTTTCTTTTTTTTTTTCTTTTTTCAGTAATCCCCAGAAGAAGCAAATTTTCTCAACTCCTTGAAAGCTCATAAAACTCTTCTTTCAAATCATTCCTTCATCAGGCCTTTATTAAGCACCTATTATGTGTCTGGAATCTGTGAGAATCCATAGAGATGTCTGAGCCAAGCTCCACTATAACAATTACGGTAGATAGGTGGGCAGGTAGTGACTGACAAGTACGATAATGACCAGTTACAGAGGGTGATTGTTATGGTTTGCATGTGAAGTGTCCCTGGAAAGCTCATGTGTGAGACAACAGAGGAAGGCTTGGAGGTGAAATGATTGGGTTGTGGGAGCCTGAACACAATCAGCGAATCGATCTGGTAGGAATTAAGTGTGTGGAAATGGGAGGCAGGGGGGATGTGGTTGGAGGCGGTGGGTCCCTGGGGGCATGCCTTTGGGTACAGTGTCTGATCAGTGGAGTTCCTCTCTCTGCTTCCTGGTGTGATTCCTTCAGCCACTTTCCTCCGCCTCCTCCTTCCGCCAGGATGTTGTGCCTCACCTTGAGCCCTGAGGGATGGAGCCAGACTTCTACAGGCTGAGACCTCTGCAAACCATGAGCCTCTAAATAAACCTCCTCCTCAAATTGTTCTTGCCAGGTCTTTTGGTCTCAGCAGGGATCAAGCTGACTAAAAGAGTGATCAAGTTTCTTGATGCATAACTTGTGTCTTTTGATTTTCCAGCATTGGAAATTATCCCCAAGGTGGTACATGATAAGAATTATCACTTTTGTTTGTTGAGTGACTTGGCTGATGCTAAGCAGAGTACCTGTATCATCGAATGTAATGCCCATAACAATGCAAGAAAAGATATGAGGTCAAACCGCATAGAAAAGAGATTTTGTAGGGCAGTGCCATGGTTTGGATGTGAATTATCCTTAGATGTTCACACGTTGGAGGTTTGATCCTTAGGTCAATTAGGGGCATGGCCTCAGATGGAAGTGTGAGACCCCAGTCCAACTCTCTGCCTTCCCATCAGGAGATGAAGTCTCTTGAGCCCATATGCACTCCCACCACATTATGCCATGTGAGGATGCCCTCATCAGAGCCACACTGATGCCCGTGACCGTCTACAACTGTAAACCACATGTATCTATTTTCTTTATAAAGTTATCTAGCCTTGAATATGTTATTTTAGTATTGGAAAATGGTCCAGTATAGTTACAAACATTAGCGATGCCATGTGGTTCAATTAGCAATGAATGTAGTTACTATTGATCGGACATTTATGACAGGCCAGCGCATTCACTATTCTGTTTTCTCTTTAGGAAAACCCTCTGTCACAAGGTACTACTCATACTGCTACCTCAAGGACAAGTCAACTGAAGCCAGAAGTGTCTGAAGAGGAACTAGAGAGTGTTCATATAGCTACTAGGTGGGACAAAGCCTAGATTCAAACCACAGTGCTAGTAAAATTGAAGCCACTGTTGACAGCCATAGCACCGCTCTGATATTACCACAAACCTGCAGATGAGCAAATGGAATTGAAGAGGTGCAGTTTTCTGTTTGTGGTTGTGAGTTGTATCACACCCCAGGTTTGCAGAGGCTTCAAAGTTCCTGCCCAAATCAGCATTTTTTTTTTTTTGCAGGGGGGAATTAAACCCAGGGGTGCTTTACTATTGAGCTATCCCAGCCCTTCTTTTATCTATTTATTTTTAATTTGAGAATCTCACTATGTTGCTGAGGCTGGCCTTGAACTTGCGATCCTCCTGCCTCAGCCTCTTGAGTAGCTGGGATTATAGGCATGTGCCACCGTGCCCGACTTTTTCTGTTTTTTAAGACAGAGTCTCACTCTGTTCCCCGGGATGTTCTTGAACTTAAGATCTTCCCGCCTCAGCCTCCCAAGTAGCCATACCCAGCAGGAACCCTAATCTTTTATTGTCTTGATAGTTTTGTCTTTTACAGAATGATACATTTGCAATGGCATAGTATTATAGCCTTTTCAAATTGGCTTCCTTCACGTAGTAAGTACCATCTAAGGTTGCTTCCTGTCGTTCTGTGATTCGATGGCACCTTTATTTCATTTCCTAGATCTATCACAGTTTATTTATCCATTCACCTACTGAAAAGACAACTTGGTTGTTTCCCAGTTTCTGATAATTAGGAATAAAACTGAAAAATCATTCATGGGCAGGTTTTAAAATTCATTTGGGTAAATACAAGAACCGTATTTGCTAGCAGTTTATTTAGTTTAAAAATAAAATCTGCCAAACTGTCTCTTGAAGTGCCTATCCAGTTTTGCATTCCCACCATCGTGAATGAGAGTTCCGCCTGCTCCACGTCCTCACCAGCATTTGGTGTTGTCACCGTTTTGGATTTTGAGCATTGGAATAAATGTGTGCTCTTTTAATTTGCAACTCATTACTGATGTATGATGCTGAGCATCTTCCCATGTGCTCATTTCCCACTTGTGGATCTCCTCTGCTGAAGTGTCCATTCAAGTGTTTTGCCCAATTTTTGATTATGTTCATTTTTTTCCTTTTTGAGTTTTCAGAGTTTTTTAAATATATTTTGATACTAATCCTTTATCAGATATCTTTAGCAAATCTTTACTTCTCCATTGTTGTTGTCCTGGAGCTAGAACCCAGGGGCAATTTACCTCTGCCCTACGTCCCCAGTATTTTTATTTTTTATTTTGAGACAGGGTCTTGCTAAATTGACCAGGTAGACCTTGAATTTATGATCAACCTGCCTCAGCCTCTTGAGTTGCTGGGATTACAGGCAAACACTACCACACTCGGAAGCAAATCTTTATATCCTTTAAAAAAAAGGGGGGGTTGTTTTGTTTTGTTCTTTTGTATATGTAATACCAGGGAAAGAACCCAGGGTGGGTACTTTATCACTGAACTACAAACTCAGTCCTTTTTTTTTTTTTTTTGAGACAAAATCTAACTAAGTTACCAAGTCTGGTCTTGAACTTGCCATCCTCCCTCCTAAGCCTCTCAAATTTCTGGGGTTAAAAGTACGTGCCACCATGCCCAGCTATATACATATATACATAGCTGAGGATGAACTCGGGGCCTTGCACATGCCGGGCAAGTGCTCTGCCACTGAGCTAAATCCCCAACCCCTATATTTTATTTTTAAATGACACATAGTAATTGTACATATACATGGGTGTGTTAGTCAGCTTTTCACCTCTGTAACAAACACCTGAGAAAATCAAATTATAAAGAGAAAAGGTTTGTTCTGGTATACAATTTTGGAGGTTTCCTTCAGACCATGACCAGTGGGCCCCACTGCTTGGGGCCTGTGGTGGTACATCATTGCAAAGGCCAGTCTGATGACAATGAATTCCTTAATACTGTTTGTTTGGGGACGGGTGGCTTGGTTTTTGTTTTTTGGTTTTGTTTTGATTTGATTTTTGTTTTGTTTTTGTCTTGAAAAGTATTTCCCATGCCTTTCAGAAGGGTGGTTTTGCTTGGTATAGTACTCTTGCTTGGCGATTTTCCTATCTGGGTTTTGAATACCTCACCCCATTCTTTCTTGGTCTTCGAAGTTTCCACTGAGAAGTCTTATGCTAAATGAGCATTTCCATTTAGGTGATTTCTCTCTCCCTCTCCTTTTTCCCCCCTTAAAAAGAGAGAGATAATGAGAGAGAGAGAGAGAGAGAGAGAGAGAAAATCAACTTTATTTAGTTTTTCATGTGGCTTTCGTTGCTCGGAATCTTTGTTGCATACGTGGTGCTGGGGTTCGAACTTGCGTCCTTCCGCGTGCCAGGCAAGTGCTGCAACCGCTGAGCCACTGCTCCAGCCCCTGGTACTTCTCTCTTGATGTTTTTAAAATTCTTTGTCTTCTACTTTTGAGAATTTTCCCATAACATAACTCACAGAGGGTCTATATTGAGGGTCCTTGAGGTTCCTGGACCTGGAAATTATTTCATTAAATTTTTCTATGCCTTTTCTATGCTCTTTTCCTGGAACACTCATAATGTGAAAGTTTGCTTGCTTAGGGATTTCCAATAAGTTTTTCTTTTAATTTCCTATTGAGGAGTTGAGTTATTATACAATCATAAATGCATATAAAGTAACAACATGATATGCGTTTGTTCTTAAACCAGAATTATCCCCACATTGCCCACACCCCAGTCTCTTCATTCTTCTATATTTGGGTTTCCAATAAGTCTTAATGGCTTTCTTTGATCTTTTAAAAAAATTTTAATCTGACTGGATTATTTCAAGACCTTTTTTTTAATTCATTTTTTATTAGTTAAAAAAAAATAGGCTTACATTTAGGAGGGAGTCATTGTCATACAATGAAGAACAAATGTATAATGACAGAGCAAGCTGAGGCTGAGGCCATTCCATGGTTCCCAATGGTTCAGTGTTTTCCCCTACTTTACCCCATGTTAACTGGACTTCTCATGGAAGTCGAAGGTTCCCCACTGGGTTGAATCCCCCATGCTCCCTCCCTCCATCCACCTTGATATCCTTCTATCCACTCCCCACCTCCTTGCCCTCCTCCCTTCATCCCCCAGCATCCTAGGCAAGGTTCCCCCTGCTCGTGTAAAATTTCATACAAGTTGAGTTAATTGTTAGCTTAGCCATCTATCATACTGTTTCTGATTGTATTCTAGCTTCCACAAATGAGGGAAAACATTTGGCCCTTGAGTCTCTGATTTTGAAATACTTCACATGGCATAATTTTTTCCATCTCCATCCATTTGGCTACAAATGCCACCATGTCGTTTTCTCTAGTAGCCAAGTAGAATTCCATTGTATAAATGTACCGCAGTTTTTGAATCCACTCATCAAGACCTATCTTCAAACTAAAAGATTCTTCTTTCACCCTAATAATTCTGCTGTTGAAACTCTCAACTAAATTTTTCATGTTATTTATTGAGTTCTTTTGCAACCAAGATTTCTGATTGATTCTTTTTCTCTCTGCCTCAGTGTTGGGGATCAAACCTAGGGTCTCATGTGCTAGGAAAGTGCTGTACCTCTTAGCTTCGTTAAAAACTGTCTTTTATCTCTTTGCAGAATTTCTCAGTCATTGTCTTCCTAATTTCATTGAATGTCTGTCTATATTTTTTGTATGTCATGAAGTTTCCTTGAATTCATTCTTTTCAATTCTTTCTCAGGCAATTCATTGATTTCCTTTATTTTGGGGTCTGTTGTAGAGAGCTAATGTGTTACGTCATAGGCAACGCATTACCTTGTTCCTCAGTGCTACTTGTGTCCCTGTGGGCACTTTATGGGTACTGTGAGTACCTTATAATACCAAAATGTTCATAATTGCTCCCATCCTGTGTCATTGTCCTCATTCATTTCTCTTAGGCATACATAAACAAAATATGCCTGTGCCTACAAGCATGCATAATTAGATACCTGTTGCTATTATTATTTTGAATAAATGTTATCCAGGTCAATTAAGAATAAGAAAATAAAAGTTTTTATTTACCTTCACTGACTCATTATCTGATGCTCCTTGTTATGTAATGTGAATTTCTGACCTATGTCATTTTCCTGCTCTACAAAAAAATCTTTTTTTTTTTAATGTTTCCTGCAAGGTAGGTCTACTGACAACA
>PVKS010046283.1:0-13370 GCA_004027875.1 Aplodontia rufa
ACGCCTCCCAGTATCCTAGGGTGCCATCCCCCTATTATACTGACACTCATACAGTTTGAGGTTATCATTAGTTTAGCCGTTTAACCTACTGCTTCCCCATGTATTCTAGCTTCCACATATGAGAGAAACCATTCGGCCCTTGAGTCTCTGAGATTGGGATATTTAGCATTATTCTTTCCATCTCCGTCCATTTGATATCAAAAGCCATAATATCGTCTTCTCTAATGGCTGAGTAGTATTCCATTGTATATATGTACCATAGTTTTTGTATCCACTCGTCGAGTGAGGGGCATCTGGGTTGGTTCCATAGTCTAGCAATAGTAAATTGAGCTGCTATAAACATTGAGGAAGCCACATCACTATGATACGCTGATTCTAATTCTTTTGGGAAAATCCCCAGGAGTGGGATAGCTGGGTCATAAGGTGGTTCCATCCTTAATTTTTTTTTCTTTTTTTAAAATTTTTTTTATTTTGAGCAACCTTACAAGTTTTTAACAAAATAATATAAAATGTGTATAAAATATGTATACATTCTGGATATTGCAATTATCCATCCTTAATTTTTTGAGGATTCTCCACACTGCTTTCCATAGTGGCTGAACCAGTTTGCAGTCCCACCAGCAGTGTAACAGTGTTCCTCTTTTCCCACAGCCACTCCAGCATCTGTCGTTGTTTGTATTCTTCATTTTTGCCACTCTAACAGGTATGAGGTGGTATCTCATTGAGGTTTTGATTTGCATTTCCCTTATAGCTAATGATGTAGAGCATTTTCTCATATATTTATGGGCTTTCTGGACTTCCACTGGAGAGAAGTTCCTTTTGAGATCTTTAGCCCAATTGTTGATTGGATTATTTATGAGTTTGGACTTTAGTTTGTTTACTTCTCTGTATATTCTGGATATTAGCCCTCTGTCCGAGGTGTAGCAGGCAAAGGTTTTCTCCCATTCTGTAGGTTCTTTCTTGATGTTCTTGACTAGATCTTTATCTGTGCAAAAGCTTTTTAGTTTCATTGCATCCCATTCATTTATTCTTGATTTTAAAAGGTGATTTTTTAACCAAATTTTAGTCATGCAAATTTAATCCCTAGATTTCTTCTCCATAGATGACTAATTTCGTTTTTATTTTATGTGAAATATGCAACAAATACTTCTGAGGTTCTTTGAATTCTTTCAAAATTGTTTATATAGGTGTCATGCTTCCAGATGCCCCTCTACCTTGTGGAGTCTCTGCTCTTCTTCTTAAATAAATCCTACTCCTTTTACTCCTCAAAAAAAAAATTTGTTTATATAATGATACTCAGCCTTATTTCAGAAAGGGTTTAGAGTAGTTAGTGAAAACACTAAAGTTTAAAAATAATAAAATATAAAGTAAAATGTAAACTAAGTGAATAAAGAAATCAGGACAAGAAAAATGTGACAGGAGAGAGAAAAAGAAATCACAAGATGAAATCTATCCCTTAAGGGCCAGTACTCTCCTTGAGGGAGATCACTAACTTTTCAAAGCAACCTCCTGAGATCCCCCCACACACACACACACAAAAGGGATCAGAATTAGAGTGGCTAAAACTGGCCTGAGACTAAAGCCAAAGAGAAATTACTCCAGTGCATGATGTACATGTAGACAATGATAATGACAACAGCACCCACTGAGGCTTCCTATGGGTCAAGCACAGGGCTAAGCTCTTAAGTAGTGATTTTATTCTATCTTCACAATGACCCATTCGTTAGTGGGTTACTAGCTTTCCGTGGCAGTAACCAATACTTGAGATAACCAATTTATAAAGATAAAAAGTTTATTTTGAGCTATAGTTGTAGAGGTTTCATGATTTGTTGGCCCATTGCTTTGAACCTGTGACAGCACATCATGACAAGTGTGTGGCCAAGCAAAAAACACTCAGCATGTAGCTGAGAAGTAAGAGGCCAGGGTCCCACAGTTTCTTTTAAGGGCACACATCCAATGACCTAAAGACTGACAACTAGGCCCCACCTTTCAAAGATTCCTCCAACTCCCAATAGGACTAGGCTGAGGATCAAGTATTTAACACAGGGGCCTTTGGGGGAACATTTAAAATCCAAACTGTAGCAGTGGGGAGCATTTATTCCCACTTCCCGTGATTCCACTGTTGGGGGTATGGAGGAGAGACTGATTTCCAATTAACTTCCTACGAAGGAAACACTTGGTTGGAGCACTTTAAGTTCCTCAGTTTCCCCCCTTACATCGTCCTCCTCAGGATGAGTTTGGTAGAGTTTGTGAATTAATTAATTAATTAATTTTAAAGAAAGAAGGACATAGAGAGAGAGAATCAATTTTTATTGAGTTTTTCATATGACTTTCATTGCTCTGTGTGTACGTGGGTGCTGGGGTTTAAACTTGTGTACTTGGGCCTGCTGGGCAAACGCCGTAACCACTGAGCCACCACTCACTCCAGCCCTGAGTTTGTGAATTTAAACAATGAAATGAGTAACTGCAGCTCCGTTAGTCTAAGAGGATCTCTGCCTCTCCATTCACTCTGTTTGCTCTGGAGAGCTGTCTCTGTACTTCTGGGGACCTAATGTGTTTCTCAATTCAGGTTTATCAGCAATAAACCTGACTCCATCCACAGTCTGTTATCTGCAACTTTTGGGGCCAGATGAGTTTCAAAATACAGAACTTTTCAGATTTTGGATAAGTTGCATGATTTATAAACAGAATCTGGAGAAACATCATATCAAACACATTAGGATTTCTGCAATAAATGATATGAATATCTACACAGAATAAATATCCACACATTAAGTCTATGCCAATCAATTCAGAACAGGTTTTGCTGTCAAATGAATTCAGATGATACTAAATTTTGCTGCTAAATTAATTACAAAACACTTAATTTTTAGAGATATTTAGACTTTGGAATTATAGATAAGGTATATTTGACTGTCTTTTAATCTCCAAATATCTGACTTGTGTATCTACTTTCTCTTTTGGTTCTTGGCTTGGAGCATGGAAAAAGGCAAAAGGGAATGTACCATGAAAGTTAAGGAAGCTTAAACTTTAGACATCCTAGGTTGTAATGGCCATAACTAATTTTGTACTTCAATTGTACTTTTTTCTTAAAAAGAATCCTCAAAAATATAAATATTAAGTCCCACAACTTATATCCACCTTTAGAGAAAGTTATGATTGCCTTCCCTGAAAATCTGATGGCATGAAGGTGGGTACTGTTATAATCCCCGTCTTAATTGTGCATAGACTGAGGCACAAGTGGTTAAATACCTTGACATCCAGTTATGTGGCAAAGTTTAATTTCAAACCCAGACAGTGGAACTCCTGAGTTTGTCTTTAACCACTGACTTTCTGTGAATAAGGAGCTAACATTCTCTTTCTAGCTAAAGTACGCCCCAGAGGATATTCTTTATCCACACAAAAATAACCTAAAGAATCTTAATTTCTGTCATTCTCAGTTCCATAGCACAAAGTCTTGTAGTAACTCAGGGAATGTGCACTATAATACCCTTCCTCCTATGGAGACTCCTGGGATTCCATCCTGTTATCACATTACCATTCTCCTGATATTGAGCCTTCAAGATTAGTCATACTCTCCTCTTTTTCCTCTAAAAATATGATTGTGTTTTCACTTACAAACATCTTAACTATGCTTGACTTTTCATAAAATTTAACCTGAAAAGCAGTGAAAACTCTGTACACAAGATCTTCTAACATTTCTATAATAGTGAAGTCTCAAGTTTGTATTACTCCACTTAACTATATACAACAGATATACAAGAAATAGAAAGCAGCAAACACCCATAGTTTATAAACAAAAACTGAAGATCAGAGAGAAAATAACCTCTACAAGGTCACCAACTATTGGCAAAATTGGCACTCAGTCCTGGGAGATTATTTTCCCCTAGTCCACCGTCACTATAACCACCTCTGTTATATAAATGTTTGAGGGACCAGTTTCTTCATAAGAGGAAATGTAGAAAATTGTTTATCTGAACAGTATCGACTGTGGCCATATGGATTAAACCTAATTTCCTGAGTTACTTTATCTGCTGGCTAAATTGCTGATGAAGTTTCCTCAAAAGAAGAACATTCACACCGATTCTTATTTCATTCTCAGATTCTTCAACTGGAGTGAGAGATGAATAAGGAAAATTTTGTTCTAATCCTCACAATCACAATAATACTAAAATACATTTTATTATAAAAATAAGTAAAATTACTGAGAATAATAATGAGGATAACAATGATATTCACCACACAGTTATAATATGGCTTAGCATTTTGCCATATATTTGCCATAGGCTTTTTTGTAATTAATGAAGTCCCTATAAATGTTTCTCCAATCCCATTCTTCCACTATCCAGAGATAACAGTAATGTGAATTTTGTATATTAATCCATAAATATGTAGTACTTTTTAATTTAATATTTTTAAATACAAGATTTTTATGTTTCTCATAACTACCATTCCGCAACTTATTTTCTGCACTCAGTGCTTTGAGATTTATATTAACATTTAAAGCTAGTAGATTTATGCCTTTAACTTTTGTGATATTATGAATGAGATTTTTGTTTCAAACCAATTCTAACCAATTTTCTAATTGATTAGAGCCAGTGTACAGGAACTGTAATGACTTGGAATCAAAGAACCTTTCTTAACTCATTTATTAATTTGTTATAGCTTCATTGAATTATCTATGTGAGCAATCATCTGAAAATAAGGATAAACAAGCATTTTTAGAATGATTGTCTTTCTCAGTGTGACCTGATACTTTAACGTAGAACAAAAATCTCACAAACTTAGAAGTAGTTTTCTAAACTGAAACCACTCTCTGGTATCTACAAACATGCTCCTATGCAGTTATTCATGACTCTCCTGTTCCATATATATATATATATATATATATATATATATATATATATATATATTTATAAAGATGCTTTTTTCTTGCTCTGTCACCCAAAGACTTTACTTCCAGAGATTTCTTGATTTGACTTTATTTTATTTACTTATTTTTTATTAGAAGTATATAGAAATACAGTTGAGGGGGAAACATTATCAAAACATTAGCAATCAATGGATATAAACTTTGTTATCCAGGGGAAAAGCCAAAACATGGATAACCACCTTGGGTTTTACCTGTTGCAGTTTAGCACTCGCAAGCCGAAGGACTGGAAGCAAACGCAAATGGGTGACTTTTATTTTAAGAAAATCATATTACCTCACTTAAGAATGCCTGTAATTTCACAAAATAATGAGATTTTTGGAGAAATTATTTTTCGATTTAGTAATCTTCTAATTAGATTTCTACATGAATAGATTGAAACAAAGATTTTCTCTTTTGGTTTGCCAATAACACAAACTGGAGAAAAGCTGTGAGTTCAACATCATCTGCTCCCATTGAGAAGAAAAGTAAAGAATCACATAATGAAAACAAAGGTCAAAGACATTTTATTATCTTTGTGGAATTTATTCTGACCTCTTACCAATGCTAGGAAAAAATGACCAATAATCTTAATAAAGCAGGACTCACCTGGGAGAGCATCAGATGGTTTCCATGTGAACAGGAAGCCAGAGCTTTAGCTATATGTCCTTTCTTATTATTTTGAACTGATAATGTTAAAGAATATTTTCCCAAAACTCTGCTTTATAAAAAACATTACCATTAAATATGTGTCAGTTAGGACTCTTTGGAGGCAAACATATAAACCAACTAAATTAAGCAAAAAAGTTACTGGAATTATTTTGAATGGTTTAGGGAGTCAAAGGAAATTTTGAACAATTGAACCTCAGGAAGGACAGTTCTGGGGGTGTGGATAACAGGAAAGGAGGGATAGTCTCTTCAGAGAATCACCTGCATTGGCTCCAATATATTCCTCTTTTGTCACTGCACTGAAGATCCAGACTCCTGAAAAAGAGACTGATTTGCCAGATTTGTGCCACGTGGCCCCTCCTTGTTAGGTGTGTTGGTGGCTGAAGGAGGAACGTTCGTTTTCATGTCCTTCAGACTACATGATGGTAAAGGAAAGTTCCCTGGGGAGATCAGGGCTTTCTTGTCAGGAGGAGGTTGCTCTACAGGAGGACACAGCCTGTCTTCATTGTACCTCGCCTTCTGTGCTTTGTATCACAGCTTAATATAGTCTGCTGGCAGAGCCTCCCAGCAGTAGCACTGAGAGGCCTAGGACCCCAGAAAGAGGCGAATCTAATGAAAGCAGCCAATTGGGGAAGGGAGCCTCCATCAAGTCCATAGAGGGCATCAATATGAACCCAGGCCTCTTAAAGTAGCCTATCACACATGTGAATAATGGGGCTGAGGCTTTGAAAACTGACAAAAGAGTTCAGTGAGCGCTTAACGGTAGGCTGACCTGGAAAGCTTCCAAGAGAGCAAAAAGGCCCTCAGGGATGGACAGACTTTCTTTCTTTCAATTTATCCTATTTTCTTGAGCAGATTGCTCCTCTAAGAGACTTCTTTGGTGCCCATCTCCCACTTCCACTCTCAACTTGATTGCAGAGCTGTGGTTTCTTCCTAAAACATGATTCCCATCATCCTTGATTTGCTTCTCTGCTGCTCCTATTGACCTTGACTGTAAGTCAGGAAATGTGCAGATTCTAGAGTGGACTCCTGGGTTCCAATCCTGGCTCTTCTGCCTCCTTACTGGGTGACTGACCTTATATGTCCCTGAGTGACTGCTGCTGCAACACTTACAGCTTTACTTTGACTTCTCTGTCCTCCTTCTTGGTAAGATTTAAGAAATCCAATCACAACAAGCCCCTTCAATATATAAAACTATAATGAAAAAAAATCAACTTTTTTTTAAATAAGAAAAGAAACCCAATCACAGAATCATCCCCATTTTCTGTTAGCATTCTATGCAGAGAAAATACTTTTTCTTAAGACCTCTCCCAAATCACCTAGCACAAGATGAAATTCTATAACAACTCCTTTCAAACATCCTCTTATTGAGTTAATTAACTTTTGCCCTTGTGATGAGTTTTCTCTTTAATAAGAAATAAACTTAACTTGTTCAACCACAGATGCATTCCCAGTGGTCTAAAGCTGGAGGGTCCTGAGAAAATTATGTGGATTAAAATTCAAGTGACCTGGGCTGGAGCTGTGGCTCGGTGGTTAGGAGCTTGCCTGGCATGCGCAAGTTTGTGGGTTCAAACCCCATCACCCTTACACAACAAAGTGTCGGAGCAATGGAGACCACATGAAAAACTAAATAGAATTGATTCTCTCTCTCTCTCTTTCATTGTCCCTCTTTCTTTAATTAAAAATAAATTCAAGTGACCTGGTTTGGCATTTTGTCTCCCCCACTTACCATCCATATGACCCATGTCAAGTATCTTAACCTCTGTGCTTTAGTAATTCATTTGTGAAATAGTGGAAATTACCACAGCTTCCTCATTGAACTGTTGTATTAACATGTAAGGTGTGTAACACAGTGCCTGACACATAACAAATTACCAATAATATTAACATTTTCACTGATAAATAAAAATTGTCTATATTTATGGTATGCATACACCATAAATATGATGTTTTGAAATATGCATACACCGTGGAGTGGCTCATCTGAGCCATTATGAGGCATTCTTATATTTTGTGGTGAGAACATTTAAAATCTACACACAGGGCTGGAGTGGTGGCTCAGGGTTACCGCACTTGCCTCACATGCATGAGTACACGAATCCGAACCCCAGCACCATGTACACAATGAAGTGTCAGAGGAATGAAAGTCACATGAAAAAAACTAATTAAAAATTGCTTCTCTCTTTCTCTATCTCACTTCCCCTCTTTCTTTTTTTAAATTTTTTCCAGTGAAACAATATATTTATATTCTGAAAATTAGATTTACGCCTAGAACCCCCCCTAATTACCCACCCTTGTCCCTCCCCCTCCATCCCAATACATCTCTATGAATGCCTTAGGTCGTATGCCACTACACCTTTTCAGGGTTTAATACATGAGAGTCGACCATCTTTCTCGATGGTCGGGGTTTAGCTCCACTCCAGCCTCCACAGATGAGTGAAGACATTTGACCCTTGGTTCTCTGGGTTATGCTGACTATACTCAGCATGATTTCTTCCATAGCCATCCATTTACCTTCAAAGGTTGCAATATCATTGTTTCTAATTGCTGAGTAGAACTCCATGGTATACATGTACCACAGTTTTTGGATCCATTCATCCAGTGAGGGGCATCTGGGTTGTTACCGTAATTTAGCTGTTGTAAATTGAGCTGCTATGAACATAATTTTGCTGTGTCACTGTAATATGCTGATTCTAAGTCCCCTGGAAACATACCCAGTAGAGGAATAGCTGGATCATATGGTGGGTTTATCCCTAGTTTTTTGACAATGCTCCACAGTGTTTTCCAGAGGGGCTGTACCAGTCTGCAGCTCCACCAACAGTGTGCTAGTGTTCCTATCTCTCCACAGCCCCTCCAGCATCATTATTGTTTATTTTCTTCATTTTTGCTAATCTGACTGGCATGAGGTGAAATCTTAATATAGTTTTCATTTGCATTTCTCTGATTACTAGTGGTTTAGAGCACTTTCTCACGTATTCATTGGCTTGATCAATGTCCTCTGTTGAGAAGTTTCTATTTAGCTCTTTGGCCCATTTATTGATTGGGTTGTTTGTGTTTTTGAAGTTGAGATTTTTGAGGATTTTGTAGATTCTGGATATGAGACCCCTGTCAGAGGAATCACAGCCCATGATTCTTCCAATTCTGTAGGAAACCTCTTGACTATTTTGATTATTTCCTTGGCATGCAAAAGTCTTTTAGCTGTATGGCATCCCATTCACTGATTTTTTACTTTACTTCCTTCACTTTAGGAGACATGTTGAGAAAGTCTTTGCCTACTCCCAAATGCTGAAGTGTTGGACCTCATTTGTCTTCCATCAATTGCAAGGTAGCTGGTTTAATTCCTAGTTCCTTGATCCATTTTGATTTGATTCTCATGCAAGGTGAAAGATATGGGTCTCATTTCAACATTCTGCAAGCTGTCCAGTTTGTCCAACACCAATTATTGAAATGGCTGTCTCTCCTCCATGTAATATTTTGTCCCCCTTTGTCAAAAATCAGATGCTTAAAGATTTGTGGGTTTGCTTCAGGGACTTCTGTTCTATTCCATTGGTCTTCTTTCAATAGTCTAATTCTTATCCTTGAAGTCAAGCTTTCCCTATCTTGAGGGAGAGAGCTTGATTATGACAAGATGCAAGGAAATTCAAGAACAAAGTAGGAGGTGGAACAACATGCCATATCTGGTGTTTAGGAATGCTTAATTCAAACTGAATCTTGTCACTTAAAAAAATGTGTGTATCTTTGCTTCCTTAACTATTTCAAGGAAACAAAGAATTGGTTGATGACAATTCTATTTCATATGAACAACCTACAGTATTGTCTTGATTCATATTGCAGATAAGAAACTCAAACTTATGACTAAATTTCACAAGAATTTTGCCAGAGTATTTTATTTAAATACCCAAAGGATCAAAATTGTGTATTTGAGAAAACATACTTTGAAATTATGTCTATGTGAAAGTTTGAAATAAATTACATGTTTACCAGAGAGAAGACAACAAATTCAATGAAGAAGAATGAGAACAAAATTTAATAGTGACTTGCTTCATTTTTCTCATTATTTACAGTAAATAAAAGTTAGGATAGAAAGAACAGGGATAATTGTCTTGACAAGATATGAAATTGATTCTTCTATATGTCTTTACCCTTGAAAGGAAGCACCCATCCCAGATTAACTTCTGGCTCCACTAATAAGTGACATTATCCATTAATGCCTTGTGTGGTACTCATATCTTTTGAGTAATGACTCTATTATTAAGTCATTCTGAATATCATCATTACTGTTCCTGAGGCATACAAAGGATTTGTTTTAAGCTTCTGGAGCTTTATTTTAAATCTTTAGTACCATGTTTCTCTTGGTGACACTTTATTTCTTTACAATTTAGATTCTTTTCTGAGAGATGTCATGGAGTATTTTATTTTTGTTAATTTTTCCATAATGTTGGAAAGCTGCAAAGATTTGTGAAGCTGGAATGAATTCCTTCTTAATCATTTAAGACATTTCTATTATAGCATGAATATGCAATTGTTCATCTCTTTTGATTTATTGTACATTAGAAATATCCCTTAAAAGTTAGTAGATGTTAATCTCATTTTGTGGTGGAAGAAAAGAGCTACAGAGTAGTTTGATAGCTATTTTAAGACAATGGGAAAAAGGTGTATGTGTGTGTGATTTGAGGGTTGAGCTTAATGAAAATTTTCATGCACCCTGCTGTAGCTTGTGGAGACAGGTATCCCAAATTATAAAATCTGGTAAATAGGAGGTTGACACATTCTAGTAATTATCAAACGTTTCAGGAACCACAGGGTTGGGTGGGTAGATTTTGAGGGTATCTTCCAGGGACTCCCTTAACAGATTCTGCATTGTTTCCCAGAGACAATATAGCATCCAGACAATTAGCAACTATGAGTAAGCTACTTCTTTTCTCCCATTGGAATTTTACATTCCAACTCAATGGTAAATATTTTTATAAATTTGATGACCTGCAGAACAACTAATTTTATTAGTATGCTACTTGAAAGAGGATACTTAGAATCCTAACCCCATGTTCTCCCTCCCAAATTTATGTCATTACACAAAATAAACATTTAACAAAAGAGATCTACATCCTACATTGATGCACATGACATTATTTCTCGGGGCTTACAAAGATATTTGTAGCCCCTTTGCCTATTTATTTTTGCTAAGGCAGATGTATATAACATGGTGTGGATTGATTTCCAACCTGGGAAAATGCCAGATTATTGATCACTTTTCAAAAAAGGGAAGGTATGTATTCATTCAATAACTATTATTGAGCTGCTATCATGTGTGTCAAGAATGATGTTAGATGCTGGGTCTACAATAATACGCTAAATAGATAAGGCTTGTTTTCTCATAAAGTTTTAAGAATTCTGAGAAAGATAATGAAATAATCACACAAAATGTGTACAAAGTAGACATATAAAGTTACAGGAGGGCATAAATCCAAGTCTGGAGGATAAGAAAAGATGTCATTAACACCCACAAGGGGTTTGGAGTGGGAGGAGCTGCTTCAGGAGGAAGGAACCCTGTGGGCACAGGCCTCTCTCTGGAACCATGACTTGTCTGAGGTACCCAAAATTGAAAAGCAGGGAGTACAAGGAGCAGAAAGTAAGATATGAGACTAGAAAGGCAGACAGGGAGGTTATGAAATGTAGGGAAAAGACTTAGTTTCATTTTGATGAATAGTTAGGCAAATTCTTAGCTAGCATTTTTCAACAATCCAGTCTCATTCTCTTGAAGGAATAATAAAATGAATGATTTATATGTTATTGTATATGACCAAAGAAATATCACTAATATTCACACCAGGGAAAAGGACAATTTTTTCCTTTTAGTGTGATGCTACATCATATCATTTATGGTGGCAGAAATTAAATTAAAATCTGTTATTATCAGTCATAGTATTGCTGCTTGGAAATAATCTTCTTGATTTGCACATGATGTCACACTGTAAAATACATTTCATTTCAGTGCGGAGTTGTGTTGTTGTACAATCATATATCCACAAGTAGTAACAATATATGACCTTCATCCTAATCGAGAATAACCCACACATCTCCCCACCATCTCTTTGACTCTTCTGTAATTCCTCACTATAATAGATATAAATGACTTTATATATATATATAATTCTGCATTTTCCTGACTTAAATGATTGCATATAAAATATCAGGCTTCTTGGGTGATTAAAGAGTAAGATATATTGTTGATTACTCCCCAGAGCCCTTCCTCTACTCCCTAATTCTCTACTCTCTCCTGCCTACTCCTTGCCACCCCACTACATATCTATGGTTCCCATAGACTATATATTATTGCTTTGACCTTGGTGAGTCTCCTACATGAGTTTGACTATCTTTCACCCAAGAATGGTTTTGTTCTCGCCTCCACAGAGGAGGGAAAGCATTTGACCCTTGAGAAGCACTTTTAAGGTACATATCCCTTCCGTGGGATAGAACCTCTTGGCCTTGCCACCTCCTCAAGGCCCTCCTCTGGATACTGTTACATTGAGGCTGAACTCTCAATGGGAATTAGGAGAGAGTCATTCAGTCCCCAGCATCCAATAAACAAGAGCCAGGAGTTGGTCCCCATTAGATGTGCCCTTAATGAGGGGAGTCTTTCAGGTTCAACTGGAGGACATTAGATAGGAAATCAGATTTCCATGAAGATGAAAAGATGTGTGTTAAAGCAAATACATGACAATGATATAAGCCACCATCACTTTTTTTTCTACCAGATGTAGGATAATGTAGCCCAAAAAGCCAACTTTATCTGTGGTCACATTGTGACATCACTAACAGAGGGGGGTGGGGTGAAGAGGTACTGCAGCAGCAACCTCTATGCCACTGAAGTTTCACTGCGATAGATTCACCTCCAAGTGCTATCCATTCCATGTGTTTAATGGAACCCCCATGGGAACCACAAAGAAATACCTATAGAACATACCCAAAATGAGAAGAAAGGAAATTAAAATGTTGTGAGTGACTAAATTAAAGGTTGCCTTTAACTTCCTTATAATGAACAGGCGGGCTATAGGCATCTCACAGGTTTAACATATGACATCTGATTAAAAAATTATAATCCTTAGACCAAACACTATTTCTCCATGCATAACCATATCCGACTGGATGAGTGATTGACGTTAGCATACCCCACTTGCTGGGAGACAGGCTAAAGCATATGTATAAAATCATTGTTCACCCAACTGAAGGAGTATACTTTCAAAATATAAACCACAGTTTAGGAAAAGCTGACACCATATCAGCATGAAGGCCAATGACTCCCTTTGAACAGAAACTCTATGGGACATAGACACAATTTAACTACTACATCTGCAGCAGTGGCTCAGTGGATGGAACATTTGCCTGGCATGCAGCAGGACCCGGGTTCAAATGTACTTCAGTCTCTCTGCTTCCTGGTGTGTGATGCCTTGAGCTACTTTCCTCCACCATACTCCTCCACCATGATGTTCAGCCTTACCTCAAGCCCCAAGGAATTATGCCTGCCTTCCATGGAATATGACCTCTGAAACTGTGAGCACCCCAAAGACTTTTCCACCTCTACAGTTGTTTTTTGTCAGGTCCTTTAGTCACATCCACGAAAAAGCTGACTAAATCAATCCCTGAGAAGGTCTAGGTCACCACTCCATAGATGCCATGTGTTCATGCTCAGTGACCTTGAGGAAGCTGCATGGCACCCAGCCACTGCTCAGGAGGACCTGTCCTTGCCCAACACCCACAGACCCACAGACCTACAGATAGCACATGGGATTGT
>PVKS010046284.1:0-13363 GCA_004027875.1 Aplodontia rufa
CAAGTGAACCCTTGGAGAAGACTTTGCAAACTCTAGTCAAATTATAGCACATGGCTACTCTTTAAAAAGTGCTGGTGAGCAAGTGGAGAGTTTTCAACATTTATATACAGATCCTGGGTTCAGAATGCTGCAGTCATAAGTCAAATAGTGTAGAGCTTCCTTGAAAAAAAATAAATGATTCAGCAATTGCACAATGTGCATATAGCCAAAAAAATGAAATTGGAGTCTAAAAGATGTCTGCAGTCCCCTTTTTCACAACAGCAACATTATTCCAAATGCCAAAATATGGTGACAAAACAAAAGTCTATCAACAGATAATGGATACAGAAATGTGGCATAAATATCTCACATTTCTCTACATTCAAGAGTTAATATTATTAAAATGTCCATATTACATGAAGCATTTCACAGATGCAATATCAATGCATAGAAACAAAAGTAGCATTCTTCACAGGACCAGAAAAAAACAATCCTTTTGTCCATACAAATAAAATGTCTCAGGACTGGAGCAGAAATTCGGTGGTCGGAGTGCTTGCCTGACATGCAGCCTGGCCTTTGAATTTCATAACTCATTTTTGCTAGAATCAAACAAAAGAAGAAGAGGCCCACATCAGGACACGTGAGCAACAACTTCAAAAGGAATATATGCCTGGCTCACTTTGCCAGCTCTGGAGTATGTTAGTCATGACTCCACCCAGCTTCTAGCTCCTCAGCCAGTGGCCACCAGGCCACCTCTGCTCAGAACTGATGGATTTCACCCAGTACATTCTTTGCTTTTGCTGCTTTCATGTCAGGAAATCTACATTTCCTGAGCTCCCTTCTTCCCTGAACCCATGCCCTTCTCTGGTCCACAATTAATGAGACATCTCACTAGGTCACTGCTATCTGCATCATGGGGACTATTATTTCCTCCAAGGGACATCTGTGCTGTGTGAGTTCACCCTCAGCCTCAGGACATCAGAATAGCTACTCCTGAGAGCCTTCCTCCTACAACCCTATTCAGGGGACTCCCTGACCTCTCATCCTGTTGGTACAACCATGACCACAGCAACCCTCTGCTTGATAACAGGGACACCAGTAACCCTCACAGGTGTGTAACTGATAATACAACTGCCAGACCTGCACCTTGATCAACAAATTGCACCTGGTGTCATTGTCATGGAAAGTAAGCAAGCAAAACAAGCAACAGCAAAATCAACAACAACAAAAGAAAAACACATATAGTAAGCCTTCTATATCCACCAACATATTGTTGGAGACTCCCAAACCTCAGGTTTGTTTCCTTTTGCATTTCCATAGAAGTCACAGTATTTTGCCACAACTGGACCACAGGGACTGCTCATGCCAGCAGATCCCCCATCTACAGTCATAATGCTGCTTAGGGAACCCCAAAGCCTACTCCATAAGAGGTCCATCTACTACACAGGCAACTCAAATGCCCCATGAACTATATTCAGGACCAGTTTCAAGACCTCAAGGAGCAATACAAACATGAATTCTTCCTAAAGACTCCACTCTCTGCATCCAGATGTAGAATCTGCTAGAGGCTCATTGAGTTCCCTTTTTGAGCAGTGAATTATGTCCACACCCCAACCATTTTTCCATAACAAGCTCTCATTAAGGCCCCCATGTACCTTCCTATCAACCTGAGCTGGACACCACAGCAGGAGGGACGGCCCTAGAACCTGTGGAGTTATTCAACCCAGCCATACCACAGGGTGCTAAGAACCCAACCAATTCCAGTCCACTGGAATCAGCTGCACCTCAAAATGCAGCCTGACTCCTGGCCCTGGGAGGACATCCTCAGTGGACCTGCCTGCAGATTGCTCATCTTCAAAGTGTAGTTAACATTTCTGGTCTTGATCTATCCCTGTTCCATGTGTTATCTAACCTGACATACACATTTACCACACGGAGAACATCAAAGTCTTACATTGAACCCCATGGGAATATACATTTTCCTCTGTATATGTATCAGTTAAAACATACTTAATTATTTGAAAAGTTTAAGTGAATTAACCAAAGATTTGAACAGATATATGTAAGGAAAGAAGTGAATGAAAACTAAAAGGAGGAGAGGAGAGGGAGGAGAGTCGTGGTGGCTCAACAGTTACCGAGGTTTATTCTGGAGGACAAACCTGCAGAAGGGACTCCAGTAGAGTCTGTGACCACTAGACTGTTTACAGATAGGGGAGCAGTGGGGATAGATGTAGAGGGTGTGAGGTAAAAGATGTTTAGAGCATTGCTACAGAAGAGAAGCAAGTCGGGGAAGGGTTCTTTCTTATGAGTGTTTAGGGTTTCTTTGCAAGATGGAGGAATATTGTAGATGTGTGTGGGGTTTACTATTAGGTGAGTCAGGAGTTTAGGGATAAGTTGGTCTTGTTCTAAGATGGGGACAAGATTCAAAATGGCATTGCCCAGGTCAAGTTCTACCTAACAATATATGCATAGTATGCTAGTACTCACCTCTTTTTTAAAGACTCCTGTTTACCCAGAGTGAGTTTTTATAGATAACCAACCAATAAATCACACATAGCAAATCACTGGGTATAATATCTCATAGGTAGAAAATTTGAAAACTGTATTAAACATTTTCTTCTTCCAGCCCATCTTCAGACTCTGGAGCATAGGGATCTCAGCTCCTAGGACTTGGTCAGATCTTTGTGGACATCCAGTCACTCCATCACTCCCAAAGCCCAGGAGAGGAGTTACCAAGAGCTTTGAAAATGTGCCTAATAAAATTTCAATAATGGCCAGTCGGGCCACCATATATTTAGATGGATGGGCTGAATCTTCAAGAGAGGTTTGATGTTAATTTTTACAAGATTTCTGTAGTATGAAATTTGAAGCCTTAGACATTTCCAGAGTGACATAAGTGTCTTTCTTTGAGCCTTCTCCACCCCTCTGACCACTCTGGAGTTTGTGCTAATGGATCAGCTCCTGGCAGCCCCTCGACAGCTGGAGGGTGTGGCTGCTCAGCACAAGAGCCAGCCTTGGATTAGAGGTGGAACCCATGCGCTCCACTCCAACTTTCGCTCGGATTTCTTCCACGTCCAGCCTGCATCGTGAGACTGCATTTGAATATCATGGTTTTCTGAGATCTGAGTTATTCCAGAGGATTATCAACCCTGATAGTGACCAGGAGAGCCCCACAATCTGTAGTTAGGAAAACAATTGCAGGTGGCACCTGATGTGGGTGGCCTTGTGGGCTGAGTCCTTAACCTGTGGTCCCCAGGAACTCTAGTGTCAGAACTGAGCTAAGTAACTGCACGCAGATGATGATGGAGAAATTTAGAATTGACTAGAGCCAGAAAAGGACATGACAGTGACCTGACATTCAATTTTAATTGAAGGAACGATTTTACCAATTACAATGACTTAGCAGTATAAATTTATCAATGAAAGTAGCTAAATAACACACAAAAAAAGAAAAATTAGTAAAGGCCACAGGCAAGCTCACAAGTAGGAAATTTTCATTTGGTGCTTTGATGTTTCTTCCCACATTTCAAAGCATAAATCAGGGTACTTTCCTGAGATACCACTATTAGGGTGTGGGAAGTATTTCAGATTTTAGCTATGTTTTGGATTTTGGAAGATTTGTACACTCTACCAATTGAGCCTTCCTGGCCTGATGATCATAAATCTAAAATCCTGCAAAATGTAAAATTTCCAAAATCTGAAAAATTTGAAGGCCATTTTGGCATTTTCTCCAAAAGCATCAGATCTTATAAAGCACTGTGGTGCTTGGATTGCCAGAGTAGAGTTGTGCACAGCCCAGCAGCTGCTGAGGCAGAGGGTAATGGCTGAGGAAAAGAACAAAAGGGCATTGAGGTGACTGTGAGGCTGGAGGATCTGCTCATGGGGACAGGAAGGGACCTCCATGGAGGGATCATGCCACGCATGCTCCTGAATAGCTCTGACTAGTCGGCCAGAGACAACACAGAGTGTGCTCCTCTGCCAGGTGGGTGCCCTTTGTTGAGTACATCACTGTCTGCACATTTTTGACAGGTGCTAACAATGTCATGAGGGGAGACCACAGATCCAGGGACAGTCACACTCGGCCCAAAGACCTCGGTAGATCAGCTGAATGACAGACCTCGTCCCCAGAACAAGAGACAGGAGGTGCTCTGTTGGCTTTGAAGGGATGATAATGGGCCTTAGACACACGCTGCTCCTTCAAGTGCCCTCAGGAGGACAGAGGCTGAGAGACACAAGCCACTCAGTCCTCCCGGTGGCCCTTCTTCCTGTGCCTTCCCAGAGACCAAGTCCAGTCTCACTGGGGATCATAGAAACCAGAGCTTCCATGCAGCTAAGGAGAAACTCGGGGTGCAAGAGCACTTTGTCACGCAGGGGACACTTTCCTTTGGCTTTGTGGCATGAACCTTCTAGGGTTTTAAACGTGGGGGGGTTGAGGTGGTAGCTGTGCACAGTTTATAATCTAAACTTATCTTTTATGTTCTGGGAATTATGTTTACACGTCTTCAGGGGCATCAGGGCAGATTTAATTGAAATACTTGTGTGTTTTCCCTCACATGCATTTCTATTGCACTTTAAAGTTTACATTTTTCATTTTAATGGAACACCTATATTTATTTCAATCAACCTTTGTCTGCCAGCTCAGGTATCCTCAATGGGATCCATTCCTTACTGGAAGGCAGACCTAATCCCTCACTCACTCTGCTTTGCCTGAAGACACTTGTTGAGCACAAGGACTTCAACATGGATGCCAGCTGTGGGTGGAGAGCTATGCAGTTGCAGAGGCTCACAATGCGGCTCTCTCCTCCCCCCAGGGTGGAGCAGAACAGAGGGTAAAATGAGGGATAAAATCCTAAAAAGAAAGAACATGAAGACTCTGACATAGGCCCTGCACTGGGTACAGCAAGCTTTGTGGTCCTGAAGATCTGGCTCCGGGTTTCTCAGAGGCAGCAGGTATCCCAGGGTGCCTACTGCAATCTAGGCTCAGGTTAGAGAGGGTGCTAGGAAAAGGGTGCAGAAATAATCACAAAGACTGCTGAAGGTGTCACCTCTATAGTGCAGTCATGACAACCCAGATTTTAGATGATTTTGTCATTCTACCTTCAGGAAGGTATGAGAGAGGAAAGGGGATCATAGGAGGAGAAAGCTCAAACTGAACTGAGAGCAACCTGGGCTTCAGCTTCAGGAAGGGTAAAAGAGCTAGGCCTCAGGGGCACTGTAAGGAGGAGGAGGGGACTTCTGAGCCAGGGCCACTGTAAAGGAAAGAGCAGCTGTGGCCTTTGTCACTCACCTGTGCCTGGCCAGGGTAGCAGAAGGCAGAGCAGGAGGGTGCTGATGCTCAGGCTCCAGATCTGCATTCTGGAGGTCTCAGTTCTCTGTCCACTAGAGGTGCCCTGGGTCATGCCCTTGGTCTGGCTCACTGGGGTTCACACTCTTCCTGAATCACTGTAACTAGCATTCCTGGACAGAACTCTGGCCTTCTGGACACCTGCTGTGGAAAGCAGAGCAGGAAATCAGTGGACTCTTAACTCAGTGCTGTGCATTACGGGTGGATGAGAAAGGAAGAACCATGCAGCAGGGCTGCTGATCACCGGGGAAGCAAGCTCCTCAGGGCAGAGTGCATTCTGACAAGGGGTGCTTTTTTTATTTTAGTATCCATGTTGGGTTTTCTGATTTGGAATTGAAAAGTATGCAGTTCCTCTTCATAGATGGAGAAGGGAAGACAACTTTATGTCACTATCATAACTTCAGGTCACTGTTGTTAAAGTCCAGTCTGAAAACATAAGACCAAACGCAGCACACTAAAACCATGTCAAAACACAGCACTCTTTTTTTTTTATTGAGAAATTTATTTTTTGAACACCCATACAAGTTTTTAACAAAATAATATAAAACGTATATAGATTCTGAAGATTAGATTTACCCCCAAGAGTGCCCCCCACAATTACCCACCCTTATCCCTCCCTTCTCCTTCCCACAATATCTCTAAAAATGTGTTAGGTTGTATAACATTACACCTTACTCATATTAGAATGTTAAAAAAAGAAAAAGAGTAAGAATAGCACCACCTGCTGGTGGGAACTTAGGAAGTAATTCTCTTATGCGTCCTTACAGGGAATGCAAAAATGGAACCCTGTTCCACATTGACATAATTATAAAAATGTGGAATATAACTCATTCTAATTCAATCTCTAGAACCTCCCCTTCCCCTACCTTTCTCCTACCCCTGTTCCCTTGCTTCTACTGATTTTCTGCCATTTATGCATAGCTATTTTTTAATCAGCATCCTGCGGGTTTATGCAATGGTGAGCTTCACTGTGGTTTGTTCATGTGTGCATAGGAGGCTCAGGTCAGGTTCATTCCACTGCCCCTTCTCCCTTCTCTTCATCCCTCCTTGTATACTACACTGATCTGAGTTCTCTCCTTCCCTGCCCCCTGTTTTGGATTAGCGTCCTCATATCAGAGGAAACATTTGACTTGGGCTTTCTGCATACCACAGTTTTTAAACTATCAGACTCCATAGAGTCCTCTTGATTTATTTTGTGGTTACTAGCAACTTGACCATTTAATAAATCCACAATATTTGACATTTTTGCAATATGTTTATTTGGAAAAATATCCCCTTAGAATTTTGACAATTTTGTATGATTTGATGCTGCTCTGTTTCAATTCTAATTTATTCTGCCAGTAATCTGCTTAGTAATACGTTACCTTGTACATTATCTGTCTTTTCTGCCATGTGATAATTCTGTTAATTGATTAGGTGCCTACAGCTTCAATGGCCTAAAATATGCTCATGAGTTCTGATGTACATTCCAAATTTATGTGTTCTGCTACAAACATCAAATCCAAGGTTGGCCTCCTTAAGCACCAAAGAATCAATGTCTATGAAATAGATTTGTTCTTATTTCCCCAGAGATTCTGTTGTCCTCAATAATCTATCTTTTCATTTATTCATCCACAGGGAACAGTTACTGATACTTCAAGTCGCAACACATGGTTGAATATTTCCCATGCAGGGTGGAGAACACCCATGCTCTCCTGGATTGCGTGGAATAACTCATTTAACTGGAAGAAGGTATAATTAGAACATAATGAAGGCAATTAAAACCAAGAACCGTGCAATGGACTTGTGTGGAGAGGCTTCCCGTAGCTGGGAAGCTGGTGCTGATTGCAGAACAGACTGTGGAACTCAGAGTGTGGGGACTCAGGCTTTGGGTTGGAGAAGTAGCAGATGTAGGGATGGACCCAAGGAGCACATTGGAGATGCATCATAGTTGAGGATCACTGGGCCTATATACAAATCCAAGTCTAGTAGAGCTGCAGTGTGGAACAGGAGGAAGAGGAGCAGAGGAAATGAGCAGGGAAAAGGCAAGAAAGACAGCAATGTAAAAAGAAGCAGAAAGTGATCATGGAGGCTAAGATATGCTAATTTATCTTAGAGGGAAGGGGGGAAATGATGGTAGAGAAGAACACTCCACAGCCATTGTGCAAAACATAATAGCTCCTATGAGCAAGCACAACCTTGCCCTGAATTCTCTTCTTCTGGAGTTACACAGTGGTGGGATCCAGGGAGCACAAGACCACTCTCTTGGTAAATTTCTGGTGGAATCTCTTTAGTGTCCCTCTATATTAATCAGCTGCATAAGCTTACGTTTTGTTCCCACCAACAGGGCACAAAGGCTCCAGTCTCCACTCATCTTTGCTAAGCTTTCTATCCCTCCCTGCCCTGTCATGTTCACGTGTGACTTTTTGTCCCATGACTAATTTATACACTTCTGAGGGCAGTGAATCACAATATGTACTAAACTTCCAGAAAGCGCTAGCAATTTCTTTTTAAAATAATGCTTCAGGCCAGGTACAGAAGCACATAACTTTAAGCCCAGCTATGCAGAAGCCTAGGGTAGGAGGACTGCAAGTTCAAGGCCAGCCTCAGGAACTTAGTGAGATCCTATCTCAAAATACAAAATGAAATATGCTAGAGTTGTAGCTCAGTGATACAGTGCCTCTGGGTTCAATAGTAACAACGACAAAATACAATTTAATAAAAAGTGATTCTTATTAGACAGATTCATATTTTGTAGTTTTCTAATTTTTTTATAATATTTTTTCATTCACTACTTATATAAAATTCTTACCATAACTCATTGTAATAGTACTACCTATTTAATATGTATTTATAAGTTTAAAAATAACACACACACAATATTGGGATATTATTAGTGCATATTATATACTACTAGTGTTAAATGCTCATAGGTTGTAAAGGTGGACAGTGACAATGAGGTCAATGACGGGAAACACACAACCGCCTCTCTGATGGCTGATCATGACATTATACCCAGTTATTGGAGCTATTCTTGACCCAAACACCATTAATGATTTCACTGGAGATCCCTGTATTTTTTAAGGAAGTTGTGTTACAAGTTCTATTCTCCTGTTCAATTTGGAAAACTTTTACTTTTCTTTTAATTACAGGGTTTTTCTTTTTGGTTACCTAAATTAATCTCTGGAGACTACTGTTGCACCAGAAGCCCTACCTCCAGGGAAGCAGCAATACCCAACCTAGATTTCCCTCCTTTCTCTAGTCCCAATAATCAGAATATGTCCTCACAGAGACTTCAGAGCTGTGTCTTCCCTGTCAAGCAGGGGGAGGAGGCAGGCACCCCAGGCAGCTCACACACACACACATACATACACACACATGCGCACACACACACACACCAGGGGCCCATCTCCATGACTGCTAGCTGACATCCCCAGGCTGTCAGAGGTGGAACTGATCCTTAGAAGTGCTCCAACTGTGACCATGCCCAGGACCTATTCTGATAACAAGGAGCACTCTGAGAGGATGCCCCTTACCATTCATAAGGTCATGGAGACACAGGTGAGCAGGTGAGCAGGCGCTTTTTATGCACAGTGCCTCTTATTCTCCCCATCACTGTGACTTTCTCCCCTCTTTCCCTTCGGTTTTCATTTATGGACTGATTCATGCAGGTTTCTCTAATTGGCCCAATGCACCCAATGGCCTCCACTTGTGTGTTCAGTCTCTGCACACTGCAGACCTTGAGACGTGCACCCATTGCCCACAGTGAAGCCATCTCTGCTCTAGTGACCACCCTGTGTCCAAGGCTGCTTCCCACTTGTCCACCAGGACCATTCATATTTCCTTTGTCCTGAGCATAATAATGGGACTGATTCCAGTTTTTCTTAACATGTGAGTTTACTGATGAGTTCAACTCTTATTAATTAAAATGCTGGATTCAGATTTATGTATTTGGAAAGGTCATTTTAAAGGATAATAGTACTTACCCCAGTTTTAACCAAATCATGTCTCTTTCTCATATCCTAAAATGAGAAATATTGCTATAAGAAACTGATATGCATATTTATTTCCTTTTCATTGTATAAGGAATATATAATATTAAAAGCAAATTAAACAATAAACTAATATATGGGCCAGATTCTATGGTGCATATCCATAATCCTGGGGCTCCAGTGGCTTAGGCAGGAGGATTTAAGTTCAAGGCCAGCCTCAGCCATTTAGCAAGGCAATGAGCAACTTAGTGCCCTGTCTAAAAAAAAAAAAAAATGGGTTGAGGATGTGGCTCAGTGGTTAAGTGCCCCTGAGTTCAATCCCTGGCACACATGCAAAAAAAATTGGGTCATAAATATATCAAAAACTAAAACCTAATTGGTCATAGGGAATTATCTTGTTTGAACAATTGACTCTTGGTGATAAAGTTTGCAAACAGCTCCTAGCATCCTCATCCATCACATCTATGGAAAAGTAATGATAAAAGTATCTACTCTCCTGAAGGCAGCTATCCAAAGCCTGTCCATGTCCAATTTTTGTTTTTAATCTGAATATAGCATTTGAAATCACTCCTTGTTTCAAAACTCTGTTCTTGTCTTGGGTTGATTAGCTTGATAACACAAATATTTTGAAGGGACAACTTAGTGAATAAGTAAAATCCTCTCTGCAGCAAGATTCCTGTTTACTCTGAAATCCCAGCCCTTGCTTTCTGGACAAATTGAATAATCTTAGGCTTTAGTAGTTTCTCACAAGAAAAACAAGATTTCAGAAATTCAGTTCCTCTAATCATCTTCCTGAGTTCTCGTGCTCTAAATTCCAAGATGAGAATAACCATCACTGGCACCTTAGAAAGTCATATTTTTAATTGTTTTCTTCCTACCGAAAGCTCTGTTAACATCAAAAGCACTAGGACTTGTGGCTCAGGTTGACTTCAGTTGTCTTAGTGACGGACTTGTCAGTGTCTGGAGCAAAGCCATCAGCCCATTATGAGAACCTGTATAGATTTGGGTATTTTTCTATATTTTTTCTTCTTAATGATAAATAATAGCTTAAATACCGTTCGCACATATGCATTAATGTAGAATTGACCGACTGCTGCTCTGCCTGCAGGCACTATAAATAAACACTTTGCATCTGAATGGATGAACACTGCAGTATGTCTATGCAGCTGGATTCCCCACTGCAAAAGGAGGTTCGGGGCTTTGCTAAGGAGGGGTTGAATTTGTCACAAAGTCCTGGTGAGACCGATTCTTCTATTAGGAGGGCTTGTTAGGTCTGAGCGCTGATTTCTTCATGGCTCCTCTGAGGGCCTATTTAAACATTGGGAAAAATAATCATTTGCTTTCCCTATTCCCTCCAGGGAAAGGAAAGGTGCTTCCTCCACCTCCACCTCGGTGGAGGCTTCCGGGTAAGCTGCAAGGACCTGCCCTGCACCCCTCCTTCCCTCGCTGCCGCTGAAGTGGAAACTGCATGGGGGACAGCAATTTGACCAGGGTGACTGAGTTCATCCTGCTGGGGTTTCAGAATGGGAAACGCGGGGACCTCCTCCTTTTCTCTGTGTTCCTCCTCATGTACCTGGTGTCTCTGGCCGGCAACTCCCTGATCATCCTTCTGGTGTGCTGTGACCACCGCCTGCACTCACCCATGTACTTCTTCGTCGCGAATTTGTCCTTCCTGGAGGTCACCATCACCTCCACCGTGGTGCCTGAGATGCTGGCCAACACGTTCTCCACCACCAAAACCATCTCCTTTGTGGGCTGCCTCACGCAGTCCTTCTTCTACTTCCTGCTGGGGTCCACGGAGTTCTTCCTGCTGGCTGTCATGTCCTTGGACCGCTATGTGGCCATCTGCAATCCGCTTCGCTACGCCCAGGTGATGAACCGCAGGACCTGCACAGCACTGCTCCTGGGCTCCTATGCGGGTGCCTTCCTGTCCATTCTGGCTCCCTCCGCTTTAACCACCCCTCTGCCTTTCTGCGGTCCCAACGTGATCACTCACTTCTTCTGTGACAGCGCCCCGCTGCTGAGGCTGGTGTGCGCAGACACGTCCCTGGCCGAGCTGGCCGACTTCGTGTCGTCTGCGGTGCTGCTCCTGGGCTCCCTGCTGCTGACTGCGGCGTCCTACTCCTGCATCCTCGCCACAGTGCTCAGCATGCACTCAGCGTGCGGCAGGCGCAAGGCCTTCTCCACCTGCGCCTCGCACATCACCGTGGTGACGCTGTACTATGGCAGCTCCATCTTCATCTACGTGCGCCCCAGGAAGGGCGGCGTGATGGACGTGAACAAGTTTGCCACGGTGCTGAACACCATCGTGACGCCCATGCTGAACCCCTTCATCTACAGCCTGCGCAATGAGCAAGTGAAAGGCTCGCTCCGGGACCTCCTGGAGAAGTGCAGAGGCCGGTGGGCACGTGCAGGTGCCTGAGGTGAGCCCCCAGGAAGGGCACTCACGTCGGGGGCACAGGCATTCATCACTGTGCAGAGGGGTCAGGAGTGGCCCTCAGGAGAAGGTGGGTGACCCTCCATCCCTGTCCAGGCTGTTCTTCATAAGGCACGCTTCAGCTGCGCTGAAGGAACATGGAGAGCCACTACCCATGCAGTGGGTTCCATCCCATGGCTAAGTCCCCTGATCTACCTGGCTCCTCACTGGGAACCTGTGCTCTGTCTCTCTGACGTTCCAGGCCCCACTCCCCTCACTATTACAAAGTCTTATTATCATTTTCTTCTGCTATGTTATCATTAGTAAGACCTGCAAATGTAATCAGTGATGGTCTGTAAGTGGAAGGAAGCCCTGAAGGAAAGTCACTCTAGAGCAGTTGGCAGCTTGCAGATGGGAAGCGTGGCAGCTGAGCCAGGCTGCTGAGGGCAGCTCCCTGCGGCATCTCCAAATCCAGACAAGGTGACCTCTCCATTCTCCCAGAGGCCCACTCCCTCCTGCATCTCCAAATCCAGACAAGGTGACCTCTCCATTCTCCCAGAGGCTGCACCTCCAAGGAACTCCCTCATCAAATGCTGATTTTTCTTCATTTGAAACTGTCTCACACTCACTATTGCAATTATTTGGTGAATTTTATTGCCTCTAACACAGAGTTTACACAATAAGACATTGGTATGACTGTTTTACTGAATGTTTGCATTTCTGGTGCTGGCTGTCTTAGTATGCTTTAGTTAGTTGAGGAGAATGACAGAAATTAAATGCAATTTAAAGTCATTTCTGATTTTAAATGCAACTGAAACAATTCTTATGCTTGTAAATCAAATTTATTCTGAATTCATAAAATAGCATTTGTAAATTAATGTTTTTGTATTATTCATATTTGGGCATAACAATGTTTAGGGAGAATTTGAAAATGTCCAAAAATATATAAAAATATACAGTTGCAGTTTATAAATGTTTCCATTTTCCTGAAACTTTCAAATAAAATTCAAAAATACATGCCAAGGCGGCTGGAGCAGTGGCAGTGGTTACAGTGCTTGCCCTGCATGCGCAAATACACGGGTTCAAACCCCAGCACCACGTACACAAGGAAGTGTCCCAGGAACGAAAGTCATATGAAAAGCTAAACAAAAATTAGTTCTTCTCTATCTCTCTCTTTCTCACTGTCCCCTCTTTCCTTAAAAAAAAATGCATGCCAAGGTACAATCACTATGTAAGTGCTTTAAGACTGAAGAAAAGTTCAGCTTTTGTCAACAGGATAACGAAACTTCATAGATAAAAGAGGTTTCTGAAATGCCTTGTTCAGGATCCTCAAATGGTGGTGACATGAAGGGAGCCACTGTGGTGTGTGTAGGGTCTGTGGTTGCAGTGGCATTGTGGAGCTCAGAGCTCCACCATCATTTCACTGGCTTAATATGCAATTTCATTCTCCTGTGTACAGGATTCTGCATAGTTATCAGTGCAAACAAGTATACGCAAGCTGGGTGAATGTGGAAAAGAACATGGGGAGAGTGGTACTGAATAGAACAAGACAATAAACAGTATACTTGTCCATAACCTCCCCAGCCTTTTTTCTTTTTCTTTTTCTTTTTTTTAAGAGAAAGGGAAGAGAGGAACAGTGAGATTGAGAGAGAG
>PVKS010046285.1:0-13393 GCA_004027875.1 Aplodontia rufa
CTCCAGCCCCTCCCATAAACTCTTGACAGATGTGCCAACGTGGAGCATCAGTACCTCTTCCCCCACACTTGGGGGAAATTTCTGCACCATGTCAAAGCCCTGGACCCTCACTGGTTGGCTAGGTGTTTCCCCACTCCCTAAAGGTCACTTAGCAGCACATCAAGAGGGATCCATGAAGCTGGAGGGTGGCTCAGCGGTTACAGCACTTGCCTGACATGTGCAAGGGCATGGGTTCGAACCCCAGCACCACTTACACAACTGTTAGAGCAAGGGAAGCCACATGAAAACCTAAATAAAATACTCTTTCACACTGTCCCTCTCTTAAAGGTGATGGGATCTATGGACTATCCAGAAAGATGATTATGTATCTCTTCAGAGGTCATGGTGCTGCACCTTGGTGATCAGGCTTGGTTAGAAGTTAATCCTGATCCACCTGGGGAGGCCACAGGCAAGTGTTCAGAACCCTCTTCTCTGCTCAGCCACGGGCGAAATGTTCCAGTTGCCCTATCAAATTTTGGATTACAGAACAGTTCCGCAGCTTCAGGAACTCGCCCAACAGGAAGTCACATGAAGTTCAGCTACTAGAGTGACTGGGTGTCCTTTAAAGGGGCCCTTGAAAAAAGTACTTACTGGTTTCTCGGTGATCAGCAATTTCCTAGCTGTTTATTTTAACAGAACCCAAATTACTCGTAACCTAGAGAGGGGAGACGCCCCAGTCTGGCAAGTGCCTGGGAACCCATCTCCAGGAAAAAGTGCCACGGAACACCTCCGCTCAGGAGGGAGCGTTTATTAAGTCCCAGCTGTGCCTGGGGCTCTTAATCAGGCGCCCCACGGGTTGGGCCACTAGAGCTTCCCGGGGCTCTGCTAAGAAGGTGACGGCCGAGAGCTCCCGCCCCAGGGGGTCCAAGCATCTGGTCCCCGGAGCCGAGGAGCAGCAGGACGGGGCTGCCGGGAAGCGAGCCACGCTCAGCTGGGCGGGCAGGGTGGCCTGGGGCCGTGCTGCCCGTCAGTGGAGGGCCGGGCACCTGCCCTAGCGGGCGCGTCGTCTTCCTCCGCGGCCGCCGGCCCCTCCCCGGCGGACACGCCCGCAGCCGTCAGTCTGGTGGTTTGAAGAGGCGCGGGCCTCCCGCCTCCGCCTCCGCCTCCGCCTCCGCCATCGCCATGGCCGCGCGGCAGCTGAAGGACAAGCTGACCTGCGCCATCTGCCTGGGGCTCTTCCGCGACCCGGCGACTCTGCCCTGTGGCCACAACTTCTGCACCGACTGCATCCGGGACTGCTGGCGCCGCTGTCAGAAAGAGTGCCCCCAGTGCCGCCAGCCCTGCCCCGACGGCGCCGAGCCGCGCCGCAACCTGGCGCTCTGCGACGTCCTGGAGCTGCTGTGCCCCGGCGCCAGCCCCGATGCCAGCCCCGTCGCGGACCCGGGCGCCGGCGCACGCTGTCCCCGCCACGGGCGTCCGCTCGAGTTCTTCTGCCGCACCGAGGGCCGCTGCGTGTGCAGCGTCTGCCTGGTGCTCGACTGTGACCTCCACGAGCGGGCGCTGCTGGACGCCGAGCGTCGCGAGCGCGAGGTGACGCCGCGGGGCGGGATCTGGGGGCGCCCCGGACCCCAGGCGGCGGGGTCACCGCCCCCGCCCGGCGACTCCATTCCCTGCAGGAGAGGGAGGGCGAGGGGATTGATGAAGCTGGGGTGCGCTCTGCCCTGGGGAGACATAGCTTGCACTTCAGGGGTGAGCGCCCTGTTAAAACCTGCACGTGGTGCAGGACGCACGCCTGCAAGCCCAGCAGTTTAGCGAGACCCTTTTTTTAAAATGGAAAGGACTGAAGATGTAGCTCAGTGATAGAGTGCTCCCGGGTTCGATCCCTCAGTACCAAAAGCAAAACCCAAAAGCCCTGAACTTGCTCCAAGAAGGGCATGTGTCCTGCTACAGACAACAGGGCAACCCTGCTAGGGGGCCAGAAGGACGGATGGGAAGTGGCCTTTAGGTGACCCATGAGGACTGAGGGTGTACCAGCAGGAGGAGAAGGATCTAGGGAAGGGCATCCAGCAGCCTGAGTCAGTCAGTGCAAGGAACAGGTTGTTTTTTGTTTTGTTTTGTTTTTGTTTTTGTTTTAATCAGAAATTGAACTCAGGGACACTTAACCACTGAGCCTCATCCCCAGCCTTTATTTTGAGGCAGAGTCTCACTAAGTTGCTGAGGCTGGCCTTGAACTTGTGATCCTCTTGCCTCAGCCTCACCAGACCCTGGGATTACAGGCCAGCCCCACCACACCTGGCTAGGAACAGGCCCTTCTGCTGGAGTCCTTCCACGTCAGCAGCGGCCAGACCTCAAGAGGCAGTGGGGCCTGGTGAGGAGCGACTCTTCCTCTAGAGACACAGGGGTAGGGAACCTTGCAGGCTTGGAACAGGGTATGGGTGAAATCCTATTTCAGTTTCATGGAGATTTAATCCCCATTGGGGTGTGGAGGGGGCAGGAAGTGAGACCTGAAGTGAGGCCTCCCTGAGTAGGTATGTCTGCAGCAGGAAAACAGAAGAGGAGAAGCTGGGCTGGTGGGGAGGGAAAAACCAGGAGTGAGAGGCACAGTGCTTGTGGAGGTGGAGGCAGGGGCCTGGACGTGAACAGCTAGGGGTGCTGGGTTGCTCTGGAGCAGTGGTGCTGGGGCTAATGTGTACTGAGAAGTACGAGTGGAGAACAGAGTTTGGTTTTGGACAGGTTGGGATTGGGGACACCTGTGGGTCACAGGTGTCTGTTGAGATCTCAGGAGAGCTGAGCAGGAAGGAGAAAGATGGTCCCTGAAAGGAGTGTGTGGTCTTCCGCTCAGCCTGGGGCAGAGGAAGCCCCAGGTAATCAAACCAAGCAGGACCCACCTGAGAGACACTGGATTACAGGGAGAATGTGATCCAGGGTGCTCCATGCTGCTAGGAGGTTCAGTAAGAGGACAAAAATGACCTTCGGATTGGCACAATTAGTGGCTGGTGCCCTTGCCCATTTGCCCATAGCCGTTTCAGCAGGGAGGATGTTGGGATGAATTCGCTGGGGATGACGCAAGGAAAGGAGTGTTCTAAGGAGTGGCAGGATGATGGTGCATGAACAGGAAGGAAAGGGGTGCCCAGGATGCCCGTTGGCTGGGCAGGAGGAGCGTTGCATAGCTGGGAGCTGCCAAGGTGGGAAAACTGGGGCAGGTGGGCTGGAGTAAGTAAGGGATAACAGGTGGTGGTCGGAAACTGAACACTCGGATAGAGATTTTGGAGCTGGTGCCAGGGTCAGGGTGATGCAGGAGTGAGTGACTAAGATGGAACGAAGGAAAGCAGTTTCAGGAGGTTGGAGGGTGATCACTGTGCCTGTTGAAGCCACTGAGAATGAGGACAAGATGTCCTGCTCGTGGCAGGTGCAGGAGACTGATCTGGACCTCCAGGTCTGCAGCAGAGACCAGGGGACCAGGCAACAAGGTGCAGGGCCAGGACAAAGGTTCAGCCAGATGGCACATGCTCCAGAGCGGAGGTGACATGGGGCGGCTGGAGAGAGTGCCCCAACGATAAGAGGATAGAGGTTGTCTCTCAGGGAGGGTCCAGTGAGCCAGGAGGGGCTGTGCCCCACTTTCTGCATTCCTAGCAGGCTGGAATGCTGGAGGCAGGGGCTGGGCAAAGCCACAGCATTAGACTTCGGAAGATCTGAGCACTGACCAAATTATCAACTGCTCTCTGCCCATTTCCTCATCTGAAGTAGATACTGGTCCCCACCTCAGAATGGTACTGCTGGGAGGAATAGAATCAGGGAGTGAGGCTTTTTTTTTACACTTGGGTGCTTAACCACTGAGCCATACCTCCAGCCCTTTTTATATTTTATTTTGAGACAGGGTCTCACTAATTTTCTTAGGGCCCCACTAAGTTGCTGAAGCTGGCTTTGAACTTGTGATCCTCCTGCCTCAGCCTCCCAATGGCTGGGATTACAGGCGTGGGCCACTGCACCTGGCTAGTGAGGCTCTTGACCAGGTACAAGGAACCAAGTCCCAGTGGTGGCCAGGGAACAGGGCCCCTGGCATCAGCATGATCTCTCCTGTTCCCATGAGAACACGTTTGGATCCTCAAGGGGAACAGAGCACCCAAATAAAGGTCCCCGTCCCGCTTGGGCCTATGTGCACCACAGTGCCTGCTTGTCAGACGGCTCTGGTGCTCCGTCAGATACCCATCCCCTGCAAGTGCGCCTGCTCCCGTTGTTGATTGGGGCTGGAGAAGAGCTCATGGCTCTGAAAAGGTAGCAGCTCTGCCCCTGGGTGCTCAGCCTTCAAGAGGCATGAATGGAGCAGGAACTGAAGTGGAGACTTTAATTCAAGGCCTCCGTGCTGCCATGCACCGTCCTTCAACACTGGGTGCAGACGCTGGTCCAGGCCTCCCTGGGACGCAGCCAGGCTTTTGCTCTGTACGCTGGCCCTCTGGTTCTCCCAGACTTGGGTGGCATGCGGAGGGTGCCCAGCCTCCGCTGCTGCTGCTGCTGCTGGTGATGGTGGTGGTGGTCTGAGGGAGATTTCACAGCCAGTCCTGGCCCTCTCTTATTGTTTGTCCCCTGGGCGGGCACCACAGGCCCAGCTGAGAGCCAGGCTAGAGATCACCCAGCAGCAGGCCACTCAGGCCAAGACCCAGCTCCAGGAGCTGCAGCACCAAAGCAGCCAGATCCAGGTACGAGGCCTGCCCATGGCCACCCCACTACACCCTCACACAGTCCTGTGGAAGCCACTGATGGTGCCTGGAACGCTGAGCCCTGGGGGAGGAGGCTCCAAGGACCCTGGCTCCACACACCCCACCCCTGAGCCCAGTGCCTAGGTGCCTGGGTGCAGGCCAGGGCCTGGCCACCCTGATGCTCCTCCTGTGCCCACCAGAGTTCAGCCTGCACTCTGATCTCAGTGGTCTCTGGCAAGTTCACCTGCCTGCTGCAGGCCCTGGAGCTGCGGAAGGCCTTGGCGCTGAAAAATATCAAGGCAGCCCAGACACAGGTGCTGACACAGGCCCAGGAAGAGGAGCAGCGGCTGCAGAGCCACCTGGAGGCCCTGGCTCAGTACAGCCACAGGGTCCAGGGTCTCCTGGAGCAAGTGGATGACCAGACCTTCCTTCAGGTCCCAGGCCCCGGGGCAGTGGACTGGGGCCAGGCGACCCCGTGCTTGTCCCTGGACTCACCACAGTTTCCCCTCTGCTCTCAGGAGTCACAGGAGCTCTTTCAGCCCCCGGAGCCCCTTGGGCCACTGACCCCTCTGCAGTGGGATGAAGACCAGCAGCTGGGTGACCTAAAGGAGTTGCTGAACCTGCTATGTGGCCATCTCCTGGAAGAAGGGACCCCCTCTGGGGTGCCAACCAAGATGGCTGAGTTGGGCCCCGTAGGTAAGGCTGACCCCAGACCTCAGCCCTGCTGGCCTCCACATCCACTAATACTGCTTTGTCCCCTAGAGGCCCCGGGTCCCCTGGCACTGGTCCCAAGCACGAGCACGGTGTGTCCACTGAGGAGGAAACTCTGGCAGAGTAAGGAGGCCTAAGGCCTGCATGTGTGTGCTGTGTCCATGCCTGTGTGCATATGTGTGAGCATGTCAGGAAGCACCCGCTGCCACCGTCCGGTCCAGGGTGTCTGTCCCGTGGCCCTTCTTCTGCACACTTTGTCCACATCCACCTCGCAGCAGGTGCAGCCAGCATGGCGTTAAAGGACAGATTCCGATCACATAGATCTTAATTCCGAGCTGGCTTACCTTCGAGCCTCAGCCTTCTCATCTGTGAAGTGGAGCCTCCACCTCGGAGAGAGCATGGGGACTGAGTAGTGGTGACATCCAGCACTCAGCCTGCACTGTGCCCGGCACACATCTGCTGGTTGCTCTCTTCCCCCTGGGACTGGGGATAGGATGACATCTTGCCCACTTCTATCCGTTTTTCTCCCCAACAGATTATCGCAATCTGACCTTTGACCCGGAGAGTGCCAACCGCCACTTCCACCTGTTCTGCCAAAACCAGCAGGTGAAGCACCAACACCAGTCCCAGGGCCCCGCCAGGCCAGGCAGCTTTGAGCTCTGGCAGGTGCAGTGTGCCCAGAGCTTCCAGACTGGGCGGCACTACTGGGAGGTGCGGACTTCAGACCATTCAGTGACCCTGGGCGTCGCCTACCTGGATCTGATGCGACGCAAGCTGGGAACCCACACAGACAACATTGGCCGTGGGCCGTCATCCTGGGGCCTCTGCATCCAGGAGGACAGCATCCAGGCCTGGCACAATGGACAGGCCCAGCGCCTCCCCAGCTTGTCTGGACAGCTTGTGGGCATGGATTTGGACCTGACCTCAGGCTGCCTCGCTTTCTATAGCCTGGAGCCGCAGACCACGCTCCTGCACACCTTCCATGCCCTCTTCAACCGGCCCCTCTGCCCTGTCTTCTGGCTCTTGGAGGGGAGGACCCTCACCCTGTGCCATCGACCTGAGGCCAAGCTCCCTCCAGGGTTCCAGGAAGAGGCCTCAGATCTCAGCTGAGGAAGGCACAGGATAGAACTGCTGGCCAGGGACAGGTGCTACTGTGCCTTTATCCCAAGAGCAGCTCAGCCTCTACCTGGAGACCTGAGGCCCCAGGTCTCAATAGACCACATGTTGGCCTCCCTGACTCAGAGGCAACGGGAACCCCAAACTGGGCTTACTTTTCCAGCAACTTTGAAGGGAACAGGGACTAGAGGGGGGCAAAGTAGAAAAACCAAGCCCCAACAGAACCCAGTTCTGCATGGGCTGGGCCTTGCCGACTAGGCAGCACATGTGACCAAATAAGATCTCTCGGCCCTCATTTACCCGGCAGGGGACTGGAGACCAAAGGCACAGGCGGTGTGTTGGGGGAGAGCCACCGATGACAGCCAGAAATGTTCCAATGACTGATTGATTTAGCCATTGTCCAACACTTAAACTTTTATTTTTGGTTATAAAAATATCGTGATGGAGGCTGGACCCATGGCTCAGTGGTTACAGAGCTTGCCTGGCACATGCGAGGGTATGGGCAGGGATATGGGTTCGAACCCCAGCACCACGTACACAACGAAGTGTTGGAACAATGTAAAGCCACATGAAAAACTAAATAAAATTGATTCTTGCTCTCTCTCTCACTGTTCCTCTCTTTAAAAAAAAAATATTGCTGGGGTTGAGGATTTAGCTCAGTGAGAGAGCACTTGCCTAGCATGCGCAAGGCCCCGAGTTCGGTCCTCAGCCCTCGGGGGAAAAAATCTATTCTGCCTGGGGCTGGAGGTAGCTTGGTAATAGAGCACTTGCAGGGCAAGTGCTCCAACCCCGGTTCTCGCCCTTCCTCCCCATCCAAAAGCCGCAGTGGAAACGGGAGTTTGCTGAGCCCGCAACCTGAGAGGCAGGGAGCGGGAGAGTAGAGAGTGGCCCCCTTTCCGCTTTCAAGGTGGAGGTAGCTTGGGTCGTTTACTCCTACCAGTGTCGCTTTCCTCTCGGGTTTTCCTTCCCATTCTGTCCTGTGAGCATACCCATGTTGTAAAAATTAACCAACCTCTGTTTATTTACGTGCTACAGAGGCTGCTGCCACTTTTGAAATTTCTTTAGTGAGGAGTTGAGTTATTGTACAGTCATAAATGCATGCAAAGTAACAATATGATACGCATTTTTTTAAAGAGAAGGACAGCAAGAGAGAGACAGACAGAAGCAATTTTATTTAGCTTTTCACGTGGCCTTCATTGCTCCAAGACTTTGTTGTGTATGTGGTGCTGGGGTTCGAACTCGTGCACCCGCGCATGCCAAGCAAGCGCCACATCCGCTGAGCCACCGCTCCAGCCCTACGCATTTGTTCTTAACCCAGAGTTACCCCAAAGCTGCCCACACCCCGGTCTCTTGATTCTTCTACATTTCACCCCTACAAGCGATAAAAATGCTTAGACTGTATATTTTCTGGATTTAAAGGATTGCATAAGTGTTATTTGGGTTCTCAGGGGGTGGGTAGAGTGTGCTACATTGTTGATGGTCTCCCTAGATCCCTCCCTAGACCCTCCCCACTACTGCCACTTTTATAGAGGGTCATAGAAAGCAGTTCTTCACCTCCCACCCCGCACCAACCCAACAGTGGGGAATCGAATCGAGGGACACACGCTTACCAGGCAACCACACCACCACTGAGCCACATCTCCAGCACCCCCTCTTTTTTTTGGGAAAGAAGGACAGAGAGAGAGAAGGAAAGACAGAATCAATTTTTTTTAATAGAGAGGGACAGTGAGAGACGGAGAAAGAGAGAAACAACTTTATTTAGTTTTTCACATGGCCTTCGTTGCTCCAACACTTAGTTGTGTACGTGATGTTGGGGTTTGAACCCCGGTATTCGTGCTTACCAGGCAAGCGCCAAAACCACTGAACCACCGATCCAGCCTTGACAATCAATTTTTATTGAGTTTTTCACATGGCTTTCGTTGCTCTGACACTTAGCCATGTATGTGGGTGCTGGGGTTTGAACCCGTGTACTCACGTACGCCGAGCAAGTGCTGTAACCACCGCTCCAGCCCTAGTCTATGGTTATTTCTGCCCCATCCTCTAGAGTCCCTGGGCTTCTGGGATGCAGAATCAGGGGAACAAGAGCAGGAGAGGTGGGGCTGGGGCTGTAGCTCAGCGGTATCGCACTTGCCTGGCATGAGCAAGGACCCAGGTTCAAACCCCAGCACCACATACACAAGTAAATATTGGAGCAATGAAAACCAGATGAAAAACTAAATAAAGCGTAGTCTGTCTCTCTCTCTCTTAAAAAAATGATATTGAAAAAAAAGCAGGAGTGGGTCTGAAAAACAGGGGCACTGCTTTCTATGACCCTCTATAAAAGTGGAAGGAGTTGGACTGAAGGCCAGAGAGGTGAGGGATAAAGAGGACAAGGCTCTGCTCTTTTCTGGGCAGGAAGGGAACAGAATAGTGACCAGGAAATGTGGCTTCTAGTGGTCTCAGACAGGCAGCCAGGAGACTGAGGCGACACCTTTGGGATTCTGAGGGGAAAGGATCCCATCCTGGAATCCCAGGCAGGGCAACTGGCAACCAGGAATTAAGCCTGAACAGAGACATTCGCAGCCTCTCTGCAGAGCTCTCCTCAGGAAGCTCAGCAGATGGACTCCTCTCCTGCTCCCTTTTGCGCTCTCTCCTCTCTCTCTCTCTTCTTTCTTTTTCTTTCTTTCTTTCTTTTTTTAAGAAAGAGGGACAGGGAGAGAGAGGGGGAGAGAGAAAAACAACTTTATTTAGTTTTTCATGTGGCCTTTGTTGCTCCAACACTCAGTTGTGTACGTGGTGCTGGGGTTCGAATTCGGGTCCTGGCGCATGCTAGGCAAGCACCATAACCGCTGAGCCACCACTCCAGCCCCCTCTCTCGGTCTTTTGACGGGGGATTGACCCAAAGGTGCTTAACCACTGAACTCTATCCCCAGCACTTTTTAGTTTTTATTTTGAGACAGGTTCTCCCTAAGTTACTTAGGGCCTAAGTTGCTGAGGCTGGTTTTGAACTTTCGATCCTCCTGCCTCAGCCTCCCAAACTGGTGCAGACAGACTTTTCATAAAGGAAAAAGTAAATCAATGAATGGAGAGAGCCTAGGTCCCAGGAAACGGGAATTCAACACCAAAGAGAAGTACTAAGGCACCTAAAACGGGAGCGCAAACTACCATATGGATGTTCAAGGTTCCCAAGCACATGTTTGAGAAACAGGAGGAAAAATGCTTACAAGAAAAAGCTAGCCACTATGGAGATCAGTACGGGGATTCCTCGAAAGACCAGGCCGGGAACACCACATTGCCCAGCTCGATCACTCCCCGGTATTCACCCTGAAGAGTGAAAGTCATCTTACTACAGAGATCCACGCATACCGGTGTGCACGCAGCACAATTCTCGAGAGCCAGACCGTGGAACCAGCCCAGGTGTCCATCAAGGGACAAATGGATGAAGGAAATGCCGTAAGTAGGCACAGGGGAGTTTTATTCAGCTGTAAAGAAAAATGAAATTATGTCAGATTTCCATCGGCCCCCTTTTAGAACAGAGTCTTGTAAGGATGGAGTCAGAGGCCAGTGTGAACAAGTTCCTGCTGAGCCCCAAAGTGTCAGTTCCCAGGCCCCTAACAGCCAACTCTTTCAAAAAGATTCCAGACAATGCACAACAGTCATGAAGCTATGAAAATGGGGGCTGGAGCGGGGGGCTCAGTGGTTGTGGCGCTTGCTTGGCATGAGTGAGGATCCAGGTTCAAACCCCAGCACCACAGAGACAACAAAGTGTTGGAACAATGAAAGCCACATGAAAAACTGAATAAGATTGATTCTCTCTCTCTCTCTCTCTCTCTCTTTCTCTCTCTCTGTGTCCCTCTTAAAGAGAAACTATGAAAATGGAAACAAGCTATCCCAATGCCACCACCCTGACATAGCCTGTATCCCAGCTACTCAGGAGGTTCAGGTCAAGGATCGCTGGAGCTCACAAGTTTGAAGCCAGCCTGGGCAGCTCAGCCAGGCCCTGTCTCAAAAAAAAAAAAAAAAAAAAAAAAAAAAAAAAAGCAGGTCTGGGGGACAGAGGGCCAGCTGGAACACATCTCTGCAACCTGAGCGTGGCCCCTCCCCTCCAAAACTGTGCAGGTCTGTGGTCTCAGCAAATCCAGGTAGCCCAGCTCAATCTGGGCCTCGGGGCCACCCCTGGATCTTGGCAAACAAGGGACGGTCATGATCAAGGACTCCTCATTGAAACCAACGTATGGAACTCATTATCTGCCTTCCTGCCAAGTGGGGCACACCCAGGCCTCCTCCCTCCACTACAAATTCTGTCCAGAATATCTTTTCCCAGCCCTGCGTCCGCCTGCCTGAGCCACTTCCACAATGCCCCCCAGTGTTTGCCAGGAATCCCAGGCTTGGATTGCACCTCTGTCGGCCCTTGTTTCCCACCTAAAGGGGGTTGGCAATGATCAGAAAGTGTCTGTCCCGGGGCTGGAGCGGTGGCTCAGCAGTTTCAGCACTTGCCTGGCAAGCACGAGGACCCGGGTTCAAACCCCAGCACCACGTACACAACTAAGTGTTGGAGCAACGAAGGCCGTGTGAAAAACTGAATAAAGTTGTTTCTCTCTTTCTCTGTCTCTCTCACTGTCCCTCTCTCTCTTTAAAAAAAAAAAAAAAAAGAATGTGTCTGTCCCCCCCAAATCACACGCTGCTACACTAACCCCCGAGAAGACAGTATCGGGAAGAGTAACCTTTGGAAGGTGATTAGTTCATGAGAATGGAGCCCCTGTGGGGGAAGTTGGTGACATTATCAAAGCAGCCCCAGCTCTTGGCTCTCTTTCTTTCTACTATTTGGGGACACGACAAGATGTCAGCAACGTGCCACCCAGGAAAGGGCCCTCACCAGAACTTGACCATGCTGGTTCCCTGATCTCAGACTTCCAGCTTCCTCAAATCAACGTCCCTTATTTACAAGCCACCACTTTGAATCTGTTACAGTAGCCGGAACAGGCAGGGTCTGTCATGTACTGGGCTCCCTCCTTAGTCCTTCACTCCCACTTACAATCACCCCTCCCCCTAGGCCCTCAACGAAGCCCTGGATGACAGCCCAGGGGAGGTACCTAGGAAGGCACGAAGGACAGAGCCATGCCGTCCACACAGGGAGATGGGGGTAGGGAGACAATCCCGGTCTTCCTGCATCAGGGGGTGAGAAGCCCAAACACCTGGGGGGTAAAACAGGGGTCTCCAGCTGAGAGATTTGGTCCCTTGGGGGACACTGGACAATGATGGCGACAACTCTGATTGTCATGGATGGAGAAGTGTTCCTGGCACCTTGTGGTTAGAGTCTGCGTATGGTGTTCACCCTCCTCAGTTGCCCAAGACAGCCCCCAACAAAGAATCCCAAAAACGAATGGATTATACACTTGAAATGCTCAAATTGTGTGGCTGGAGCAGTGGCTCAGTGGTTACAGGGCTTGCCTGGAATGCATGAGGACGCGGGTTCAAACCCCAGCACCACGTACACAATGAAGTGTCGGAGCAACAAAAGCCACATGAAAAACTAAATAAAATTGATTCACTGTCCCTCTCAAAAAAAAAAAAAAAAAGCAATTCAAATTGTTCAGTTTGTGAATTAATCTTAGTGAAGCTGCTTTAAAAGGAACAAAACTGCAGGCCTAGGGGTGCGGTTCAGTGGTGTGGTGCCTGCCTATCATGCACGAAGCCCTGGGTTCATCCCCGGCCCTGAAAACTAAAACACTGGCAAGGAAAGGGCTGGCTCAGGGGGCCTGATGCGTGGGGAACCCTGCTCTGAGCAGCAGTCCTTTGCCCTTGCGCTTGTGTTCGCGCTTTAGTTCCTGACTCATTAAGTGCCTTTTAAAAATTTCCAATCTGGTTGGGCACGGTGGCACACTCCTGTAATCCCAGCAACTCGGGAAGCTGAGGCAGGAGGATTGAGAGTTCAAGGCCAGCCTGCATAATGTAGCAAGACCCTGTCTTTTTTTTTTTTTTTTTTTAAAGAGAGAAGGACAGTGAGAGAGAGAGAGAGAGAGATTTTATTTAGTTTTTCATGTAGTTTTATGTTGCTCCGACACTTCATTGTGTGCGTGGTGCTGGGGGTTTGAACTCGTGTTCTTGCGCATGCCAGTCAGGCCCCATCACCACTGAGCCACTGCTCCAGCCACAAGACCCTGTCTTGAGAAAATAAAAAGAGCTGGGGACATAACTCAGAGGTACAGCACGCCTGGTTCAATCCCCAATATCACAAAAAATAAAAATAAATTAACATCAAAACTTGGTCTCGGGAACCTAAGAGGATTAGCCTATTCTAAACCTGGAGAGCTGGAGAAACAGAGGCAGCTACGTGGGCCTGGCAGGAGGGACGGGCAAAGGGTCAAGATGGGTGCAGCAGTGTGTGAAGAAGGGCCAGGGTCCTAGAGCACAGACAGAGAGAAACAAAGGGACATTGGCGACCCCTGATACTGCTAGTTCTCGAAGCTTCTCCTGACTTGTGCACTGCTACAGGTTGAATTGTGTGCTCCCCTCAAAACATTCAGGTCCTAACCCTCATACCAGTGACAGCCTAATTTGAAAATGGGGTCTTGGCAAACATGGTCAAATTAAAATGAGGGTCTACTGGAATAGGGAGAGCTCTAATGTAATGATGGACAAGGATCTTATAAAAAGAGGGAATCTGGGACCAGGGCTGTAGCTCAGCTCAGTAGGAAAACATGCACTTGGCATTTGCAAGGACCTTGGTTCAACCCTCAGCACTAAAAGAAAAAAATAAAAAAGAAGAAATTTGACACAGAGAGAACAGGGCATGTGACAAGAGAAACAGATGACAGATATTAAGAGTAATGCAAGGGCTGGAGCGATGGCTTGGCAGTTCAGGCGCTTGCCTGGCAAGCACGAGGACACGAGTTCAAACCCCAGCACCA
>PVKS010046286.1:0-13370 GCA_004027875.1 Aplodontia rufa
TATATATACACTACTATATATACATATATATATATGTATGTATATATATGTATTTTTTTTAAATGTATCCATTCATCGGTTGATGGTGGACCTAGACTGTTTGCCATATCTTAGCTGTTGTGAATAGTGCTGCAGTAAACATAGGTATGCAGAGATCTCTCTTTGTGTGCTGATTTCATTTGCTTTGACTATATAACCAGGGGAGCTGGTTACATAGGTACTCCCTGCCTAGCAACTACCCAGATTTTAGACTTCTAGATGGGAGCAGATGTTCAACACAAATTACCTTGTTTACACGGATGGTTTAGGAACAGTGAACATCCCTTGCCAGTTAGAGAACTGAGGGAACATTTTGAAATCCAAGTTCTTAGACACCTGACAAGGGGTAACCTTCCAAGCAGGTCCTCCTATAGATAGTAAATTCAGGCTTGTCATGCTAATTCTTTTCTGCACAAGAGTCAAATCCATGAAGACACTGTACAGTTCTAGGTAGAGGATTGGCATCATATTTAACTTTTAATCCTGACATGAATCTGAGAACTACCACTGAGTTGCTGATGATAGATTTGAAGGAACTTGGAGAAGTAAAGAGGCTTTGTATTTTATGATGTCATAAATAGAGGATCTCTCAGTAACATTTTTTTCCCTCCCAGGATCAAGGCTGCTGTGCCAAGCATCAAATTCTGCTTGGACAACGGAGCCAAGTCAGTTGTCCTTATGAGCCACCTGGGCCGGCCTGATGGTGTTCCCATGCCTGACAAGTACTCCTTAGAGCCAGTTGCTGTAGAACTCAAATCTCTGCTGGGCAAGTAAGTGCCAGACTCTGGCGCTGGTTGGATATATAGGGGGACAGGTTGTTAGGCATGTTGTTTGTTACTGATTCTTGACTTTCAGACTGCTCATCTTTTGCTCCCCCTAGGGATGTTCTGTTCTTGAAGGACTGTGTGGGCCCAGAAGTAGAGAAAGCCTGTGCCAATCCAGCAGCTGGGTCAGTTATCCTGCTGGAGAATCTTCGCTTTCATGTGGAGGAAGAAGGGAAGGGAAAAGATGCTTCTGGGAACAAGGTAGGACCTGTGATTTTGACATTATTGAGGATAAGGTCCTGAATCTATAAGAGACTGTGATTGAAAATACAAGAAGCTTATGCTTTTTTTCCCCCCTAGATACCTTTTTATTGAAGTATAACATAATTTAAGAATGCATAAACATGAAATTTGCTGAATTATCACGAAGCAAACACCTGTGTAACTGCCTCGTGGGTCAAGGAATAGAATTTTGGGGCTGGAGCGGTGGCTCGGTGGTTACAGCGCTTGCCCGGCATGCGCAAGTACATGGGTTCAAACCTCAGCACCCACATACACAGCTAAGTGTCAGAGCAACAAAAGCCATGTGAAGAACTCAATAAAAATTGATTCTCTCTGTCTCTCTCTCTCTCACTCTCTCTCTCTCACACACGCACACACACACTATCACTCTCACTGTCCTTCTCTCTAAAAAAAAAGGAATAGAATATTACCAGCATCCCAGAAGTCCTCTTCATACTTGGATGGTTTTTAAATATATGTGAACACTCTTTGGGTTATAAGATTATTCAGTGAATTTGATGGTCACAATGACATTACCTTGAATTTAAGGCATTTTCAAAAGAACTATAAAACCTTTTCTTTTGAGTTTGTCTTAAAGAGGGCATAGGTATCTTAATTTTGTAAAGAAACTAAATCTCAGGAAAAAAATATAAGTTTCAGAAACGTAGTCATTTGACTAAATTTAGTGGTGCTATTGGTGGACTTTATAGCTCAGTCCATTAGATCAGCAAACTTTTTCTGTAATGGCCAGATAGTAAATATTTTAGGCCTTGTGGGTCTTACAAGTCAGTCATAAAGGCCCTTATAGTCTCTGGCTCTACTTGGCTCTGTGATTGTCGTGCAAAAGCAGCCATAGATAACCCACAAAACAGATCACTACAGCTTGACAATCAGAACTGCATTTTTAAATGATAAAAGTGCATGCTTTTTTAATTTGATGATTCATTACAAGGGAAGTGGAAGGTACTTTTTAGTACTTTACACACTACTGGTCTTCAGCATATGAGAACACATGCCCTGAGCCTGGTATCTCAGTCCCCTTTCGACTTCTGACATTTCTTAAGGTCACTGGGAGTGCCTGCTTTCAAGCAGTTTCTTTTCTTAGCACAGGCCCTGGTTTTGCCTTATCCTGCCTTGGCATGGTCTTTCTATAGTAATAGAAGTCAAATGCTCATGTAAAATTTGGTGTACTTTTAAACTGAAGTTCAAGATGTACAAACTCTAGGGCTTAGAAATGGGGGGAGGCAAACTGGCATATTGGGGCAAAATGTTTTATTCAGGATATGATGACTGCTTATGCTATTCTGTGAGGTTTTTTTTTAAAAATCACTTGGCATTTAGTGTCTAATGACTTTCAGTATCTGAAATTTTAGGAGCTGGTGATAAATTTGAATTAGATATAAAAACAAAGTGAAGATGTAAAATTTTTATTTTATTCAGTGTGACTACATTGATCTTTTGGAATAAACATTGTCTTCTAGTTATTGGGAGGTCAGAAATGAGAAGCGAGTTATGATTATTAATGTTTATTTCAGTGGTACCTTTTTATGTGGAGCTTTCATTAGTTTATCCCATTTTTCCTTAACAATTCTTTTTATTTTTTAGTACTGGGGATTTAACCCAGGGGTACTTTACCACTGAGCTACATCCCCAGCCCTTATTATTTTTCATTTTGAGAGATGGCCTCACTAAGTTGCTGAGGGCCTAGCTAAATTGCTGAGGCTGGCCTTGAATTTTGTGGTCTTTCTGTCTTAGCCTCCTTAGATGCTGGGATTACAGGCATGCACAACCGTGCCCAGTGATTCCTTAAATCATTCTTAAAATGGAATGGTCATGGGGCTGGAGTGGTGGCTCGGCAGTTATGACACTTGCCCGGTATGCGTGAGTACACGAGTTCAAACCCCAGCACCATGTACACAATCAAGTCTAGGAGCAGCAAAAGTCACATGAAAAACTAAATAATAATAATTGTTTCTCTCTTGTGCTCTCTCCCTCCCTCCCCCTCTCCCCCCTCTCCCCCTATCTTTCCCTCTCCTCCTCTCTCTCTCTCTCACTGTCCCTTTCTCTTTTAAAAGAAATGGAATGGTCATCATGCCTTTTTGGTAGATGGGAAAATTTGAAGGACAGAGAGTAACTTCCTAAGATCATCTAATGAATAATTCTAAGAGCTGGTCCTAGAACCCAGGCCTCCTGATGTTTGGGTAGTGTTACCATTACAACATGTATCATTGTCCAGTCAGTAGTAGCTGGTGGTTTTCCATCCTAGAGAGATCATGGGGGCTGCACAGTCCCTATTTTTAGTATTTATGCCTCTGTCATTGTTTGGATCCTTAGTGGAAAATGCCGTTATTTGTGGTGGTCTTTTTCACCTCTTGATACGTAGGAGAAAGGGAGTGGGCAGTTACTAAAATGAATGTCTGTTCTGTGCTCTTCTGTGCCATGTCCCCCTGTATCTGGCATGCTTCCTGTGCATGTTTGCTTAGATTTCTGCCAGAGACTTTTACTCCTCCTGCCATTCTGCTTTCAGTCTCCTTTGGGAAATCCTAGGATGGTGAGCTGATATCTTAAACTTCTTTGTTTCACTTCTACTTTTTTCTCCCTCTCTTTGTAGGAATTTATATCTTGTTTTCTCAGATGCATAACTTTGAGGGAAGGCTGTGAAATATACCTCCTATGTGTGAGGGCCACATTGCCTTTGTAGAAGAGCCTGGGTAGTCAGCAACTTGAGTCAAGTATAATACTTTCACAAAGAGAATGTGCTAAAATGAGGAAATGAGTCACGATAAGGAGAGGGAAAGACGGTCAGAATCCTGGCCTGTCAGTTGGAGAGAGACCAGTGGGTTGTGGTTATCTTCATGTAATGAGAGGTTAAGCCATGGTTCAGGAATACTAGATATGCAATTTTGAGGGAACGTGAGGGAGTACAGAAGCATGCAAAAATGACCAAAGCAGGGCTGGAGTGGTGGTTCAGTGGTTGGAGTGCTTGCCTGGCATGTGCTAGGACCTGGGTTCAAGCCCCAGCACCACATACACGACTAGGTGTCTGAGAAATAAAGGCCAGATGAAAAAAATAAATAAAGTTGATATTCTGTCTTTCCCTCTCTCCCTTTCTTAAAAACGAAAGAAATGACCAAAGGACCTGGAATACTGGAATATTTGGGAGAAAGAACCGATGGATTCTGTTGTTAAAAGAAATTGCTGTCCAACCAACTCAAGGTCTTTAGAGCTGTTCAAGAGGACTTTTGGTGTCATGAAATGCTTTCACAGATAGCTGTCTTTGGCACCATCAATATTTCCTGTTTTCATTTTTCACCTGTGTTGATTTTTCATGTTTTTTCCCTCTAGGTTAAAGCTGAGCCAGCCAAAGTAGAAGCTTTCCGAGCTTCACTTTCCATGCTAGGGGATGTCTATGTGAATGATGCATTTGGCACTGCTCACCGAGCCCACAGGTACCAAGAGCCTTGTTGGATGCTGGGCTGAGGACAGTATTCTTGTTTGCTTAAGCAGCCCAAGCTTGGGGTTGATTTTACAGATTTCTATATTATACTGTACTTAAATGTTTTTTGTTGCAGTTTAGGGATGAAAACCACGGTCTCCTGAAGTCTCAGAAGGGATGAAAGCATTTTAATGATAAGGAACTATCTGCTGGGACTGGGAAAAATTGTAGGGTTTGACTAGAATTTTATTGTCTTTGGTTTTTTCTAGCTCCATGGTGGGAGTCAATCTGCCACAGAAGGCTGGTGGTTTTTTGATGAAGAAGGAGCTGAACTACTTTGCCAAGGCCTTGGAGAGCCCAGAGCGACCATTCCTGGCTATCTTGGGAGGGTATGAAGAACACTTTTGGAATATGCTTTAAGTAGTGTTTGCTGGTAGTAGGCTATAACTTGGGTGGTTTATTGTCAGATAACATAGTCGTGCTGAGTAACTCTGAAGGATTTAATGAAGGGACTATCTACAGAAGTGAGGGTAGATTTAAGGAAACCAGAAAGACACAGTACAATAATTGGGCTAACAGTAGGCATCATCTTTAGGCCTGAAGGGACAAAGAGAGGAATCCAGAGAGGGTAGAGCCCTCCAGTTAGAATTGTAGTCTTTGGTCAAGGGATAGATAGTCATCTGACAGGGAGAATGTAGGGAAATAAATAACGGTGATCTCCCTTCAATTTCCTGCTGCTGCATTTCCTTCCACCACCAATTCTGAAAACCTGGGAGACCAGAGGGCAAGCGAGCCCCTTGATGTGGTTCATGCAGGTCAGCCTGCTGGGATAGAGTGGGGTGGAGAAGGGTAGAAAATGGTTTTAGGAGGAAAGAATGGGGAAAGGTCTACCAAAGGTGATCATCTCATAATTTTAAAGTTTTTGTGAAGCTATTACATAGGACTTGGCAGGGAGTAACTAGGAATACCTCCTATGTGTTTAATGTTATATCATTTAATGTTATATATCATTTTCTACTGTGGGGAAAGGCAGCATGTGGATAATAATATTCTCATGGCTTAGTAAAGAATATAAATTTCAGAATTTAGGGCTGGGGGGAAAATACAGTTTAGGTAGTAAAGTAGGGACAAGGGGCTAGGACTGTTTGGATACGATAACTTCCAGTCACTTGGCATGACTGTTTAGGTTGCAGCCTCTTTATAGTTACAGGACTAAGACCCTTCTATGAGCGGTTTTTTTCCCTCATGGGACTGGACACACTCAGCATTTCCTAATAAAATTGTCTCTGGAGTTGGGTATCAATTTCAGGTAGTACAATTGCTCTCCAGGCTTCATGAGCCCAGCTTCAGGGTCCTACAAATGATCTAGGTGGATACAGGTTGATTGTTTTGTTCTTGTAGAAAGGTAAACTGTTAGAATCATTGCCCCTCTTGCATACAGGATTATGAAGGTCAGACTCAGATTTTTGGCTTCCCTGGAGATTAGGATTTGAGCTGTCTGTCGTCTTATTTCCGTAAACTTGGTTTATGGGAGTGAGTGCCACCTAGTGGTTGTGGTTAGGTTTGTAGTCTTCTTGTTTCAGGATATGTTACAAGACACAGTGGATGCTTGAAACCAGAAATAGCTTGGGACTTTATACTGTTTTTTCCCTCTATATATGTACCTGTGACAAAGTTTAGTTTATAAATTAGGCACATTGAGAGATTAATGACAATAATGAAATAGAACAATTATAGCAATATACTATAATACAAGTTATTTAAAACTTATGAGTTGTTTTATTTCTGGAATTTTCCATTTAACAATTTTGGACTGTAGTTGACCACTGATAACTGAAACTGGAAAGTGAAACTGTGGGTAAGGGGCTACTACTGTAACTGTTTTGGTGAGGTTGATGTGGAAGATTTTGCCATCTTTCTTACAGTGCAGGCTATTAACAATTTCTGGGGAAATTTTACATTAAAAAACTGGACTGTGCAATCAACATATGCAAAAAAGTTAAAAGAATATTGTAACAAATCCCAAGGTATCCATAATACTACCTTAACAATTAATTGGTATTTTTGCCAGTCTTGTTTTATCTGTGACCCATTTTTGGTCAGGAGTATTTTTTTTTATTAGTACTTTGGGTTAAAGCCAGCATGTGCTACCACTGAGCTACATTTCCAGTCCCCCCACCTTTTTTTTTTTAGAGAGAGAGAGAGAGAGAGAGAATCAATTTTTTATTTAGTTTTTCATGTGGCTTTCATTGCCCCAAGACTTCATTGTATACGTGGAGCTAGGGTTTGAACTTGTGTACTTGCACATGCCAGGCAAGTGCCGTAACTGATGAACCACTGCTCTAGCCCTCCCAGCCCTTTTTAAATTTCTTAAAAGATTTTTGTGAGAGGTCCTTCCTAAGTTGTTGAGGCTGGGCTTAAACTTGAGATCCTCCTGCCTCAGCCTCCTGAATAGCTGGGTTTACAGCCAGGTACCACTGCATATGGCTAGGAATTTTCTTTTAAATAATGACTATATTAAACATAACAAAGTTTAGCTTTATTACTATTATCTAATACCTAGTCTGTATTCAGATGTTCTTGATCATGTCTGAAATGTCATTTTTATTTGGTTGGTTTGAATAAGGGTCTGAATGAAGTTAATGCATTGTTTTTGGTTAAGTATCCTTTATTCTATATTAGTCCCTTTCATTACTTTTGTTCTCTTGATGTGTTGTAGAAATAGGGACATTGGGGCTGTGTACTGTCCCTTAGAAGATAAACCTATATTCCCAGTGTGTAATGATGCCAAGATGGTATAAAGATGGTACACATTCAGTAGAAATTGTACTTTGATTTTTGGGTTTTTTTCTAGGCTAGTGATGTACAGTACAATACTTTAAGATGAGATGCTAGCAGGGGCAATGAGCTGCAGCTCCCAGTCATGTAATCATGAGGGTAAACAACCTGTTTTCTATAGTATACTGTACTGTTAAGCTGTGATGTTTGTCAGATTAAGTATATTAAATGCATATTCTATATTACTATATTTCCAACTTATGGTGGCTTTAGTGGATGGAAGTTTAGGAGTGTGTACGTGTGTATAAACATTTAAAACAAGTAATCCATTCTTTAGTGGAATCACTGTACAAGTGAAATAAACAGTGTTCTTGTCATTCATCCCCCCATATCACTGTTGTTTTGTGCCTCTATTTTATAAATCCTAGCATAGGATCTCTCACAGGTAAGCACCATCTTGTTTATTAAATGAAGAGGGAAACAAACCTGAGGTGATTTGGCCATTTAAGTGGGATTTAAATATGGGAATGGTTATGGAAGGCTAGCTATTGCTTTATTTCTCTTTAGTTAGGATTTTTTTTTCTGTTACAGGGAGGTAAATGGTACATGTATGTTTATTTTCCTGTACTAGAAAATAAGCTTCAAAAGGGCAGAGATCTTTGTTTTGCCTATGTATAGTTCTCAAACACCTAGAACAGTGCTTGGCACAGAGTAGGTGCCCAGTAATGTGTTGAATTGGGTGGTTCAGCACAAAATGCCATTTTAAAGCAAATGTCCCAGCAACTAAGCATGGGGTGCAAATTTAGACTAGAGATATCTATTTTTGTTTAGTATATGATTGGTGTACAATAGTACCCCTGTTTTAGGATTAAGACAGTTCTGAGTGGATTCAGGGATCCCATAATTAGCATTCTTGCTCAGGTACAGTTGGCAGTCTGGAGCCTATGAATTTTGAGGGGGTTGCAAAATAGAAGTATGTGGAATACATAGTTTCTCTAGACAAGCGTGTGTTTTCTTTTTCTTTTTTGCAGTACTGGGGATTGAACCTAGGGCCTCATGAGTGCTAGGCAAGTTCTGTACTACTGAGCTATATCCTCAGCCAATGTGTAGGTTTTCCAAGCCCTTCTTTGAAATGGATTAGGCTTTTGGATTGGAGAAACAGGGCAAAGTTATGCAGTACTTTGTTACTTTAGGGCATTTTTTTCTGCCTTAGTATAAAATCTCATTTTCTGTATATTACTGCTTCCCTAGTTGGTTGATTGTTGTTTTGGTGTTTTTTTTTTTTTTTGCCTTCTCTTCTAGAGCTAAAGTTGCAGACAAGATCCAGCTGATCAATAATATGCTGGACAAAGTCAATGAGATGATTATTGGTGGTGGAATGGCTTTTACCTTCCTTAAGGTGCTCAACAACATGGAGGTAGGAAACCAATGCCAATGGGAAATAACCCTCCATTAGAATAGCAGGTTATCTAAGTTTAAAAAAGAAAACCAGTTTGATATGAATCCTAACCCCCAAAAATCCTATTTTTATTTATTTATTTATTTTTAAAGAGAGGGAGAGATTGAGAGAGAGAATCAATTTTATTTAGTTTTTCATGTGGCCTTTGTTGCTCCAACACTTCATTGTGTATGTGGTACTGGGGTTTGAACTCACATCCTCACGCATGCCAGGCAAGCGCTGTAATTGCTGAGCCACTGCTCCAGCCTAAAACTCCTATTTTTCTCTTAGTGAGTTGTTTTGTCTTTGCATTGTTCATTTATTATATTGTATCATATCTGGTTCCTGCCCTCTTTTTGAGGCACACATGTTCTTAGTATAGGGGCTGATCTTCATCATCTTGACCCTCCTGTATAGATTGGCACTTCTCTGTTTGATGAAGAGGGATCCAAGATTGTTAAAGACCTTATGTCCAAAGCTGAGAAGAATGGTGTGAAGATTACTTTGCCTGTTGATTTTGTCACTGCTGATAAGTTTGATGAGAATGCCAAGACTGGCCAAGCCACTGTGGCCTCTGGCATACCTGCTGGCTGGATGGTGAGTCACTTTGGTGGTTGGTAGTATGAATGAACAGAAACTTTGTGTCATTGGTTCATCTAACTAACCAACATTTTCTGTGGTGCTGGGTGGGATCAAACCCAGGGCCTTGCAGTTGTGAGGTGAGTGCTCTACCACTGAGCTACATCCCCAGTTCTCCAGCAAACATTTTAAAACACTGGGAGCTCTGTGTCAGAGAGGGCTTCAGATGTTGCAATGAGCCACTTCTTGTGGGAGAATCCATGGACTGAAAGCAGTAGTATCAGATCATCTAAGTAATGTTCATTAAGCATTTACTATGTGCTTGCATAGTTTGGGCTGTTCTGGATTATGTTGCTACCTATAAACATATATAGAAAAACCTAAATGAAAACATTGAGTACAAGTATACTAATTACAATAAAAATATGTGTATTAAAAACTAAATAGCTGATTATAGCATTCCCCACATATTTGGATAGCTGTATAAAATTGTATCATGTTGACATGCTACTTTGCTTACTCATTTTTCTTACGTTAGGCAGTCGGGACCACAGTATTGGCATCATTTTTTGGAACTTGTTGAAAAATGCGAATTATTGAGCTCTACTCTAGATTTACTGAATCAGAAACCCTGGGAGTGGGGCCCAACAATTTGCGATTTATTTATTTATTTATTAAGATAGAGGGGGAGAGAGAAAGAATCAATTTTTATTTATTTTTTTCATTTGACCTTTGTTTCTCCAACACTTAGTTGTATATGTGGTTGCTGGGGTTTGAACCCAGGTCCTCACGCATGCCACACAAGCACTCCCAACTACTGAGCCACCACTCCAGCCCACGATTTGTGATTTAACAAGACCCCCTGGTGATTCTGATGCATGCCAAAGTTTGAGAACTAATGATGTAGTTCAGTGTTTTTCAATATCAACATTATTGACACCTCAGTTTTGTTGTGGAGGTCTGTTGTTGCATTGTGGGGTGTTTAAGGCATTCTTGGCTACTAGATGACAGTACAAATTGAAACTACTAGAAATGTCTCCAGACATTGCTACATCTCCCTTGTGGTGAGTCAGGTTTGACCCAGGTTGAGACCCACTGATCTATTTCTTGTCATATGAAGTATGGCCAAAAATGTATTAATAAATGACTCAAGGGTTTCTCTTGAACTTGATCTCTCATAAAGTAGAATTTTTGAGTCAAAGGACATGAATAGGTTTATAGTTTTAAAGACTTAAGAATACCTTTTGGTTCTAGAAGAAACTCTGGGGGTAAGCCTTGTGTTCTGGTCTTGGTAAAAGTGATGATTGCTCCTCTAAGTAACTTTTCTTGATAGCTCATCTTCTTTTTTAACTATACCCCTCAGGGCTTGGACTGTGGTCCTGAGAGCAGCAAGAAGTATGCTGAGGCTGTCAGTCGGGCTAAGCAAATTGTATGGAATGGACCTGTGGGGGTTTTTGAATGGGAAGCTTTTGCCCGGGGAACCAAAGCACTCATGGATGAGGTGGTGAAAGCCACTTCCAGGGGCTGCATTACCATCATAGGTAAGGTGTACTGTACACAGCTAATACTAATGTGAACTGGCAGAATTCTAATCAGAGGAAGGTAGAAGAAGGGAGGTTGCTAACTTTTCCTGGGCCTCCTGTTGTTGGGTGAATCTTGAGCTAAATGGGCATATAATTCAGGGATCATGTTAATGAGATAAGATTCAAGTTCATCAGCTACTTTTGGGGTTGCTTTATAGTTTTTCTGCCAGTCATTTGTTTTCTTCTTTCTACTTTGCCTTTTTACCTGGCTTTCATTCAACAGGTGGTGGAGACACAGCCACTTGCTGTGCTAAATGGAACACAGAGGATAAAGTCAGCCATGTGAGCACTGGGGGTGGTGCTAGTTTGGAGCTCCTGGAAGGTGAGGTTTTGCCTTTTTTTTCCATCTTAGGGGGTAAGGGAGGGGACTATTCACTGAGAATCAAATGGAATACTGAAAGTTAATGGCTAGTGTTGTCATTAGCAGTCATTATTAGCTGGGCAGTACAAATGGAAGAACTTAAAATAAAGCTTCTGTATCCTTATGAGGATGGGAGGGGCAGATAGTAGACCTGGGACCCAAAATGCAAAAGTTTCCCAGCTCTTTGCTCTGTATCTTAAAGAAGAGCTGACATGTTATTGGGAAGAGAGAAGGGGGTAGATCTGGCTTATTGGGCCCTATAGTAATGCTGTTTATGTGTATGTGCTCTCTCAAAAACAGGTAAAGTCCTTCCTGGGGTGGATGCTCTCAGCAGTGTTTAGTACTTTCCTGCTTTTTGGTTCCTGTGCACAGCCCCTAAGTCAACTTAGTGTTTTCCGCATCTTCACTTGGCATTAGCTAAAACCTTCCCCCCACATCAAGATTCAGCTAGTGGCCAAGAGGTGTAGCACCAGGAGCCCTTAAACAGTTGCACAGCATCTCAGCTCATCTTTATTGCACCCTGGATTTGCCTATATTCTTCAAGATCTCATTTAAATTTCTTAGTGACTAAACCATTGTGCATTCTAGAGTGCATCTATTTATATTTTGCCTATTAAAAAAGTGAGCTGTGTTTAACTTTGATTAGCTTGTCACTGTTCACTACTCGGCATGGAAATAAGATGAAATTCCAGTTTTAGGGAAAAGAAATTGATGATCTATTAAACAATAAAAGTGTCCATTGAAACTGGAATTTTTTTCCTGTCATACTTTGTTAGGAAGGGTGAAAATAGAATCTTGAAGGGATCATAGATCTACATTCCTCAATGCAAGAAATGGGGTGGCAGGAGTGGGGAGGTGTGGGTTTAGATAAATGAGCTACTCTATGGTAGACACTGTGCTAATGTGTTTTTTTTTTTGTGGGTAGCAGAGATTGAATCAAGGGCATTTAACCTCTGAGCCATATCCCCAGCCCTTTTTATATTTTATTTTGAGACAGGGTCTCAATAAGTTGTTTAGGACCTCACTAATTTGCTGAGGTTGACTTTGAATTTGGGATCCTCCTGCTTCAGTCTCTTGAATTGCAGTGATTAGACATGTACCACTGTGCCTGGCTAGAAGTCTTTTTACTTTACTTTTTTGTGCTGGAGATTGAACCCAGAGGCATTTAACCTGAGCCATATCTGAGCCCTTTTTATATTTTATTTTGAGACAGGGTCTCGCTAAGTTGCTTGGGGCCTCAATAAGTTTCTGAGGCTGGCTTTGAACTTGGGATCCTCCTGCCTTAGCCTCCTGAGTTGCTGGGATTACAGGGGTGCACCATGGCGCCTGGCTATTTGTTTTAAACAGTCAAGGCTTATATAACAATTAACAGCAAGAACACTCCAGCTCCATTGTGATTCCATTTGCTACAGGTGACCACTGTTTAACTATTTACCTACATGTTTCTAAATAACATCCTGTTAGCTTCTTGAATATTTTTTTGAAAAGGTACCTATTAATTTCATGCCATGGAAGCTTTAACTTACAGCCTCTGTCCACATAGGCTTCTACTTCATTCTCACAGTGTAGTTTTGTCACAAATTAAAAGTTTACATTAGTATGAATACTATTCACAGCTGAGCTATGTAATATGCTATTTATATTTATATAATTTTTATTTCCTTGTGGTCTAATGGTTTTTTAAAAAATTTTTTTTTCTGTTTCATACAATCACTGATTCATTACCAAATCTGTCTGAAGTATAAATGCTTTAGTATACTCAGACATATCAGACAATCTTAATTATTATTGGAGACATCCTGATGGAGTTTCTGGTGTTTTTGGTCCAGTTTGTACTGGATGCCCTGTAGTTGTGCTGTACAGTTGTTGCTCTGTTGCTGTACTGGCTGTCCTCTGATTGGAACAGCAGGAAATCAAGTATGTGGAGAAGCTGAATGGAATGTATAACTAACACCTATACAACCAGTACCTAGAAGATGATTACTAGTATCCATATAGCCAATCTCCAATTATCTTTTTTTTTTTAAGGACAGTGAGAATCAATTTTTATCCAGTTTTTCACATGGCCTTTGTTGCTCTGACACTTAGTTGTGTATGTACGTGGGTGCTG
>PVKS010046287.1:0-13377 GCA_004027875.1 Aplodontia rufa
TGCTGCTCAGTGGTTCAATCCCTATTACCAGGAAAATACAATAATAATATAACATAAAATAATGCAAATGAGTTGCTATTAGTGCAGATACGAAGCTGCGCACCCACTACCACTACCCAATTCCAGGACATTGACATTGTCCAAGAAAGTGCAGACCTGCAAGCCGCCAGGGCCAGTTCTCCAGGTGCCCAGTCTTAAGCAGTCCCTCATCTGCTTTCTGTTGTTGTGGATTTGCCTGCTGTGGAAATCTCAGATGAGTGGAATCATGCAATAAGTGATCTTCATGCTATTTTTAATAAGAGCCAGGCTGTATTCAAATGCGTATTAATGTATACAATTGACATTGTGCACAGTTGATTAATGTGTATCAGTTGATTAATGCAGAAAATGTGATATATCCATGCAATGAATTGTTTTCAGGTACTGGGGACAGAACCCAGGTGCTTTAACACTGAGCGACATCCCCAGCTCTTTTACTTTTCATTTTGAGAGTGTCCTGCGGAGGCTGCCCTGGACTCTGCGAGCCCTGCCTCAGCTCCTGAGCATCTTGATGTCCAGGTGTGCGCCAGCTCCTCAGCCATTTCATCCACCAGTTAGAGGCTAGAACTGCAGTTGGATGCTGCAACATCCGGGGACCAGGAAGACACGTGCTTATTGATCAGATGTTTCATTTATTTATTGAGTACTGCAGCTAGAGCCCAGGGGCACCTAACCACTCAGCCACACCCCCAGCTCTGAATACAAATTTTAAAGGAAAGATTGAAGGCTGTTTCCTGGTACAGTCAGATGGGTGGGTGGAGTCATGGGCAGCATCCCTCAGTCTCAGGCTTGGGGTGTTGTAAATCCTGTGAGTGAAGCCGGGGAGGGGACGCCTACACCAGGGGTGGACACCAAGCGGGGAGGCTGTTCCCCAAGCAGCTACTGCCACGTGAGCTCTCAGGATACACCCGTGAGTCCTGGGTATGGTCTAGCCAATCTCTGTGGGCTGATGTGAAATGTCTGGGCCCTGTGCTGCTGGAGGTCACAGCCCCCTCTCCACCACAGCCCCTGCAAACTCACTGAGCCACCGGGGCATTAGCAAGGGTGCCAGGGGGTGGCCTCTACCTGTAGGAGCTGGACACATGGTGACACTGCAGGGTGAGCAGGAGGGACAGGTGCAGGTGTAGCCAGGTGAGGGCCCAGGCTGCCTGTCATGGAAGTTCAGACCACATGGAAGCCTGGCTCCGGGTTCTCAGGGCTGGGGCCAAGTTGTGCAGCTGGATCTGCCGAGGTGTCCTTCAGACTGCTTTCTCTTCTCTGTTTTTCTAGCTCTACTTACTTATTTTGGTACTGGGGATTGATCCTGGGGTGCTTTGTCACTGAGTTACAGGCTGGTTTATTTTTATTTTGAGACAGGGTCTTGCTAAGTTGCTTGGGACCTCGCTAAGTTGCTGAGCTGACTTTGAACTTGCAATCCTTCTGCCTTAGCCGCCTGAGCCACGGGGATGAGAGGTGTGCACCACTGTGCCCGGCCCCGCGGATCTCTTCTCTTGCCTCCTCTTCAGCTTCCTTCCTTCTAGGCCCAGTTCCAGCTCTGGCACAATTCTGCAGCTGGAGGGTGAGTTCCCTGAGTTGGACCAACGGCCCAGCTTCCAAACGCAGCCCTGAAGCGCGCTGCCTGGTTGAGATGCGCTCTGTCTTGCTGCAGATGCTCCCACCAGCTCGCACAGAACGTATTGTGGGGGAATTGGCTCAGGGGCTGGGGCGGCCTGCCGTAGGTCTGTATGTTTCTGGTGGACGGCCTCTGTGATGTGAACCCCAATCTAGGTGGAATCAGATCTCACAGCCTCACTGTCCTGTGGCAGTGGAAGTCCAGGGTGAGCAACAAAACCACCTGTGTGACACAGGGCAGTCAGGCAGCAACGCAGTCCACGGAGGCAGAACTCACAGTCCCATGTGGATGAGCAGCATCGGGGGTACCAAGAGCCAGGGATTTCGTGCAGTGCCCTCCCTGTGGCACTGTGGGTACTGGTAGGACACAAATCCAAGGCACTTGGAGGTACTTAGCTCAGGTTTCCAAGGTCCAGTTGAGCTGTGTCTCAGGACAGGATCACGTCGACCCAGGGAGAGGGCGAGGGTCTCCTGGATCCTGAGCCTGGGGTGCCACCTGATCACATCTGCTCTCTGCTCTAGTGCAGCCACCAAGTGGACAGGGCATGTGGCTGGGCTGGTGGCTCCAATTTCATAAGGTAACATTGCTGCCTCCAGGGGTGTTGAGGGGTGGAACTGTAAATCACCGCACCCACGTTGTCATAAAGGCCCACCTGAAGCAAGCCCAGCCTCTCGGGACACGGTTAAAAGCAACCACAGCAAATCAACACCATGAAGAAGCAGTCTAAGGTCCTTCGGGAACGGAGGCTCTGGTCAGCCACCAGGCAGAGCCACAAGAGCAACAGAAGGCAGCTGAGCCAGGGAGGCCCTGAAGGAGGAAGAGATCCCAGGCCGGATCTCCTGAGAAACTCCTGCCCTGACTCCTAAACCTGCAAGGGTTGCCTCAGGTGCAATTGCACCTGTGACCCCTTAAGGGCCTTGGGAAGGGACCACCTGAGATCTCCAGGTAGCCCCACAGGTTGTGCTAAGTGTCCTTGTAAGACGAGGGCCAGCAGACTCTACTGCACAGAGGTGATGGTCACCTGGCTCCTGGCTGCTAAGCTGTGCAGTCAGCCTACAGGTCCCTGCCAAGGGGCAGAGCGGTGGGTGGCATCCTGGGTGGCTTGGCAGCAAGCACCAGCTGTGGGTGCGGGAGCCTACCCTGCAGGAGTGGGGGCCTGAGGTGCTGTGAGCCAATGGGTGCCAACCTGTCACCCTTTGGACGCCTTCTGAACATCGCTCCATGCAGTGCTGCAGACTGGAGCCTGTGAGCAGAGACCATCGGAGGACCTCAAGCTCCTGCTTGGAGACCTGCAGAGAGAAAATGCAAGTGGGGAAGAATGAATGGAGGTTGGGACTCAAGAGTTGACCAACAGCGTTAGCACTTTTCCAAACCCCGATTAGCGTAAGCTTGGACCAATAGCTTTGGTACTTTTTCCAAACCCCGATTAGTGTAAGGTTAGACCAATAGCTTTGGTATTTTTTCTAAACCCTGATTAGCCTAAGGTTGGACCAATAGCTTTGGTACTTTTCCACTCTCCGATTGGCTGAGATTTGGACCAACAGCAGTGATGCAAGAGCGATACAAACCCCTAGACTAGCACTCATCACTGATGTTTGTGTATTCTTCTTTTCTTGTTTTGACTGGACACCTGTTAATAGTTAGCGTGGTGAGCTTCCCGGTGATGTAACAGGACATGCTGTGACACCATTTGATTGGCGGCAGTGACCACGACCTCCCCATCTCCCTCCCCCTTCCCCATCCACTTCCTCACCCAGAGTCTTCCCTTACTCTTCTTGACTTCCCTCTTCTTGCTCCTCCTTTTCCCCTCTTCCTTCCTAATTGGAGTCTGGCCAACGTCACTTAATGTGATTTCTTCCGATGCATCCGCTTTCCTGCAAATGGAATAGTTTCATTTTTTTAAGGCTGAATAAAACTTCACTGTGTGTTTCACTGTGATATTTTCATGCGTTCGTCTGCTGCTGGACGCCTAGGGAGGCTCCGTCTCTTTGCTCTTGTGAAAGTGCTGTGCTGAGCGGGGTGTGCACCTTCACCATGTGCTGGCTTTGGGTTTTTTTTTAAGAGAGAGAGAGAAAGTTAATTTTTTTTTAAGAGAGAAGGACAGTGAGAGAGAGAGAGAGACAGAGAGAATCAATTTTTATTGAGTTTTTCACATGGCCTTTGTTGCTCTGACACTTAGTTGTGTACGCGGGTGCCGGGATTTGAACCCGTGTACTTGCGCATGCCAGGCAAGCGCCGTAACCACTGAGCCACTGCTCCAGCCCCGAAAGTTAATTTTTGCATCTGGTTTTTGTTTTACCTTTATTTGTGTATGCGGTGCTGGGGATCGAACCTGGGGCCTGGGGGCTAGAGTGGCGGCTTGGCAGTTACAGCATGTTCCTGGCATGCACAAGGATGTGGATTCGAACCCCAGCCCATACGAAAAATGAAATAAAGTTGATTCTCTCTCTCTCTCTTAAAAAATAAATGAAAAAAGAAAAATCCTGGGACCTTGCACATGCCAGGCAAGCACTCTACAACAACCACCGCTCCAGCCCTGGCTTTAATATTTGATAAGAACTGAGGAGCTGGATGGGGCGATGGTTCTATTCCATTTTCCCGGGAACCTCCACACTGAGTTCCAGGGTGGCTGTGCTAATGCTCACTCCCACCAACAGAGCAGAGGGACTCAGACACCTTCCTGTTTTGAAAGTTTATTGAAGCCTTGTTTAATCTGCAGGAGCTTCCCCTCCTGCATTCATCAGGGAGATGCACATCTTGATCATCACACATTTGCTCACTGCGCTGTGATTTTCTTCTTCTGCCCCTGGGTTATTTAGAGAACTAAAGGTTCCATATGGCAGGTGTGGTCTCTCAGTTCTGGGTGACTGGGGACCCAGGGGACTTCCAGCAGGACTGAGATGCTCCTGATCATGCAGGTCAGGTCCCAGGCTGGCTGGTGACATTAGCTGAGGTCATGGGGCACTCTTGTGTCTGCTGAGGTCCCCATTACCCCATTCTTGCAGCGTGGGATCTGAGTCATGTCCTGGGCTAGGAAAGGCCAGGGCAGTGTAGATGCTGGGCCCTGCTGGGGTCTCCCGTGCCTTGGAGGAAGGAGGTGTGGTTGTCCCCTTTCTGAGCTTGAGGTCCTTCATCTGGGCATAGGTCACACCCTAGGGATCTTCAGATGCAGCCACCTGGAGTGAGGGAAGGGTGGTGACAGGTGACAGGCAGGACCGTCGGGAAACTGGGACCTGGAGGGGACAGGACCCACCTGGCTGTCCTTCAGCCTGTCCTCCCTCTCAGCTGTGTCTTTCATGTCTAGCAGTTGCTCTGACTTTGGGGACGAAGAGGATGCTTTTCCATGCCTCCATCTGGAGTGGGTCACCTGGGAATAGGTGACTCCCTGTGGGTCCTCATCCTCAGGGCTCTGCTGGAGGGACACAGAGAGGGAGGTTCCTGGGTCCACTTTGGCATGTGCCATCCTCCCCCACAGGGAAGCCAGAGGGAGCCTTGCAGACTCAGACAGCTCACAACCCCCACCAGCACTTCCAGTGGCTTCTCAGGCTGTGGGAGCCTGAGGGACCTGCAGGACCCAGCCCTGCCCAGCTCTGTCCCTGACACCTGTCACAATGGCTCCTTATCCATCACCTCCAGCCACTGGGCCCTCGTGCAGGTCCTGGAAGGTGAGCTGTGCCCACTGAGCACACACTTGCTGCTCCCTGGCAGGACCCCTCTGCCCTGAGCTGCTCCCACGTGTGTGCTGTGCTCAGGGCTCTGCCCACACGTCCACTGCCAGGGAATCCTCCTTGACTGTCCTGTTTACCATCCCCGCCATTGCCCATGGCCCTCCATTCCCAGCTGACTCTGTCGTGGGTCCCACCTCTGCCCTCACTGGTTCCATAGCCTGTCTGTGCCGCTTCCCCACTCTCTGTCTGTCCCAGGGACTGTCAAGTGTCTGAGGACCCAGATGGTGTTCAGTGCTGCTGTTTCTAAAGCCCCAAGTAGACACTTAGCTATAGTGAGCCCATGAGGAGGAGATGTCACTTGTGTGGCTGGGTGAGGGACAAAAGGAGTGGAGGGGGCCAGGGCTGCTGCACCAGGGCCACCACATACTCACTAGCAGGAGCAGTGAACTCAGCAAGGGTCAGAGGATGCAGAGGAGGGAGGGACCCTGCGCCCAGGTCCTTGGGGCAGGAGGGGCCAACCATAAGCCAAGGAGCAGCACAATCAGCCAAGTTGGAAAGCAGAGAGCAGTGGCCTGAGAGAGGATGGGTGGAGGAGAGCATGGCTACCTGGTGGCTTTGGGCAGCCTCTGGGGAGCCCTGGAGGACAGGAAGGAGGCATCCTGTGATGGCCATACAGGCTCTTGCTGGGTCTGCTGGGGGCTTGTGCTGGTCAGAGTTCAACGGTGGCTTTGTCAGCCTGTGCTGGCCTGAGAGCATCTTGCTAGTTCCCCCTGTGACCACCCACTTCTCCCCGCCCATCTGCCTCCTGCATAGGACCTGACAGCAGTGTCTCAGGAGGAGGAGGAGGAGGAGGAGGAGGAGGAGGAGGAGGAGGAGGAGGAGCAGGAGCAGTTGGGGTGAGGGGCCCTGAGACCCAAGTCACAGTCTTTAGCTGCCTTCCCAGCTAATGTGAATGAGGAGCCCTGATGCTTAACTGAGCACCCACTGTGTGCCGGGACCCTGCCATGTGTGGGTTCCAAGTGAGTCTCCAAAGGAGATTTGGAGGGAGTTTGTTGGGCTCCGTGCCAGGTGCAAGCCCCGTGGAGCACAGCTCTGCTTCCTGACCACCCCGTTCCTGGTCTCGTCTTTCTCCCATCCACCTCTTTCCTCTCCTTCACCCCTCTGTCTCCCCATCAGCCTCCCTGGGGGACACTTCGTGTCCATCTGGGGCTCCCCTCAATGTGGCCTTTGAAATTGGTCTGAGACCCCACAATTGGGGCAGAAATGGCTTCCTCGCCTGTGACGGGAAGGTGCAGGGGTGGCTTGGGTCCCACCTCTCAAGCTGCAGCATCTCTGGGGCCCTCTGGGGGTCCCAGGACCTAGAGGGAAGCTCCCTGGAGTTTGCCCTTGAGGCTCTGCACTGCAGGGAGCCCGTGTCCAGGGCCCTGCTCCTCCCTGGACAGGAGGTGCAGAGAAAGGAGCTCTCAGAACTGCAGGATGTGGTCGCGTCCTCTGCAGACCCCTCCACAGGGCCCACTGGGCTGAGAGAGCAGCTCCCTGTACCTGGGGAGGAGGAGGCCAGGCAGGCAGAGGGGCTCCTCCCACCCTCCCCTGAGCACCCTCCCTTCCCTCCCTGCACCATCCTCCTCCTCCCTCTCTCCAGGTCTCTCCCTCAGCCTCCCCTCCCCTCAGCCTCCTTCACTCTGTACACCCTGCTTCTCCCTGGGTTGGTGGTTTTGCTGCCTCCTCCTTCACTCCCAGTCACACTGATTCTGTTGTCACTGTGTTTCCTTCCATCTGTCTGTCATCTACCTTTCATCTGTCACCTATCCATCATCCATATGTCTATCATCTGTCTCCTATTTATCATCTGCCTATCATGTGTCACCTATCATTCTTCTATGTAACTACTGTCTATGTATCTATCATCTATCATCTACTATCTCATCTATCATCATCCATCATCCATGTATCTATCATCTGTCACCTATTCATCATCTGCCTATCACCAAAAACCATCTATACATCACCTATCATCTATCATCTATCAATCATCCATCATCATCTACCTACCTACCACCCATCAATCATCTATCATCATCTATCTACCACCCATCAATCATCTGTCTATCATCTATGACCTGTCTCCTATCCCTGTCAATCTCCTGTCTTCCTCAGCACCCGTAGATCTACTTTCACAGCAAAGCTTTGTGCAGTGTGCATCCTTGCACAGGGGCTGTGCTCATCTGCTCTTGTTGTTCCTCCTTCAGTGCATGGGCTGCTGCAGCAGGCTGTGTGTGTGTGTGTGTGTGTGTGTGTGTGTGTGTATGAGCCCCCATGCCAAGTCTCCCCAGGGACACACAGAGGTCCTCTGTACCTTCCTCTATGAGCCACATCAGTGCAAAGGTCTCCACCAGGACCTCTGAGAAGCACTGCAGGGTCACCTTCCCTCCTGATTCCACCAGGAGGCCTGGCAGGGCCAAGAGCGAGGGCTTCCTGTGCACCCTAAGTACAGAAGCTATGAGAAGGACTCCCCTTCCTCCCCACCCCTGTGACCTGCAGTGAGTGAGGTCCCCTCCCACATGTCTGTGTTCTCTCTCTACTGTCCCCATGACTTCCTCTGTGTCTGTGTCCCCTCCGCCCACACCCCTGTCCTCCCCCTGGCTGCCTGCATTAGCTTACAGTGGCTGCCATAGCAGAAGGCCCCCAACACGGTGCTCAAAGGACACAGGTGCACGCTCCTGCAGTCCTGGGGTCACCTGGCACCCACCAGGTGTGTGCAGGCTGCTCCTTCTGGAGGCTCCAGGGCAGCCTGCAGGTCTTTCCTCTGCCAGCTTCTGGAGTCTTCTGCCTCCCAGCTTGAGACCTTGCAGACCAGCAGAAGCTGGCAGACCTCTCACCCTGCACGGCTGTGACCTCTCTGTCCTGCTCTTCCTTCCTGATATGGACCCTGTGGTCACTCTGAGCCCACCTGAGGACCCTGGTCAGTCTCCCCACCAAGGTGCACTGGTGACACCCGAGTTCCGTGTCAGCCTTAATTTCCCCTTGCTGTAAATGTGAGCACCCCAGGCTCAGGGGTGGGAACGTGGGGGCCCTGGGGACATTGTTCTGCCTCTCACAGGACCCGACTCCTGTGCCAGGTCCCCATTATCTAAAGCACGTGGAGCAGCTCCTATGTCCTGATGGACCCTGGTGGACACTCCTTCCAGAAAGCTCCGGGGCGGGAGGTTGGGATGGGTGGACACTGTGGACGCAGCTCTCACACCTGCCCCTGTGATCACCAGAGGGTCACTGAGGGGGGAAAGCTTGTGAGGAGGTGAGGACAAGAATGGGTGCACTGGTAGGTCCCTGCTTGAGCTGTGGTCAAGGGCCCAGGAGAAGAGTGTTCTGGAATATTCTGTGCTGGATCTCGGGGACACAGTGCCATCTTCCTTGAGCAGCCTGCATGAGCCAAGCTCTTGGCGAGAGCCACAGTGAAGAGCCCAGCGCTGTCCTAGGAGAAGGACGGGGCTGGCCAGGCAGACAGGGAGGGCTTGGTGGCACCTGGGGAGATGGAGGTCCAGCCTCAGGGAGACTTGGAGGTGCCTCCATCCTGGGCTGGGATCTCCTCCTGTCCAAGACGCAAGGCTTCTGGGTCCAGAGGGGTCGCCAGTGCGTCAGTGTGGACTCCTCTTCCTCCTTTGTTCAGTTAATCCCAGTCCATGTCCAGAGAGGGAATCAACAGCACTTATCAAGGAGCAAGGTCAATAATGTATAGAAATGGACTCAGGAAGGTGGCCCAGAGCACGGGGACAACAATGTGTGGCAGTGCTGGCTGTGGGGTGCACCTGTGTCCTAGGTGAGAGGAGGGGGAGGGCAAGGTGGGCTTGGTCCCCACCTCCTGGGGAGGAGTCCCCAGGGGCTTCACCCAGACTCCTCCCTTCTTCCAGCCTCCTCCACTCCTCAGCCTCCTCAGCCAAGTGTTCCCAACTCACAGCCCAGACTCCCTTCCAGAACCTCCTGGGAGCATCAGCTGTGCTTCCAAAGCTCTGCTCCTCAGAAGGATGCACTGTACTCTCCCAGGGTCACCTCCAGGCTGCACCTTGGGTTCTTCTCTAGCTGCGCCATGACACCAACAGCAGGACCCCGAGGACCACCAGGACCAAGCCAGCCACACCCATCCGGATGAGGTTCTCCACTATGTGATCCCCGTGCTGTGAGGCTGGGGGTGGACACAGGGGGTCACAGGGATCAGTGCAGACCCACATCACCCTGGGATCCCTGCAGGTCCACGCAGGCCACCCCCTAATCCTTATGGGGCTGACCCTGGGCTCAGCCCTAAATGAGCATCACCGTACTCACCAGTGTGGGGCCCTGACTGGTTTTGTGATGGGTGGATGGGGTCAGCTGCTCCTAAGAAACAAGACAAAAGTGGGGGTGAAGGGGTCCAGAGAGCTGAGCCAGCGTTTCCTGGTTCTGCCTCAGTTGCCTGCCCTGCTCCTAGCTGCTAGGTCGTCCCATATGGAGACTTTCCCAGGTGTGTGAGTGAGTGTGCATTTAAATGCATATAGTCATGGATGCTGTGTGGACACAGAGCTGTAAACACCTGTATATTAGTGTATGAGTAAGTTCACACATGTGCACATGAAGTGAGAAAAACAGTGTGTAGATTAGAAATCAGCAATGAAATAACCACTTCATGATGTCAATATGTTTTTCTTAATAAATAAGAAATAAAAGCAAGAATCAGGGTCTGGAGCGGTGGCTCAGTGGTTACGGGGATTGCCTGGCATATGCGGGGACCTGGGTTCGAACTCCAGCACCACATATACAACTAACTGTTGGAGCAATCAATAACAGATGAAAAACTAAATAAAATTTATTCTCTTTCACTCTTTCTCTCTCTCTCTCACTGTCCTCCACCCTCTTTTTAAAAAGCAAGTATCAGTAAGTAGAATGGCATGTAATTGAGAAACTTCTTCAGAGCTGGGTAAAAGTTGTAAGAAAAGAGAGCTATACAGGGGGACAAAATCTTTGCCTGCTGCTCCTCCAACTGGTGATTAATATTCATAATATGTAAGAAACTAAAAAAAAACTTCCCAGCACACAAACAACCCAACTAATACGTGGGGAAAATGATACTCCTCAAAGGAAAAAATACAATGGCCAAAAGTATATTAAAAATGTCCCACATCTCCAGCAATCACAGCAATGCAGATTAAAGTGACATTGAGATCTCACCTCACTGCAGACAGTGACAATGATGCAGAATACACATCACAGTGACTGCTGGAGAGGGTGAGGGGAAAGGTGCACTCGCACGTTGGTGGTGGGACTGCGAGTTGGTCAAGCCCTCTGGAGAGCAGCATGGAGATTCCTCCTAACTAGGAAGGGAACCACCATGTGACCCCAGTGTCCCACTCCTGGCTATTAACCAATGACTAAAAACGTCTAACTACACTGGTACAGCAACTTCAATGTTTATAGCAGCACAATCGACAACAGCCGAGTCATGGAACCAGCCCAGGTGCCCATCAGCAGACGAAGGGATAAAAACATGTGACATACACACAATGGAGTACTACTTAGCCACAAAGAGGAATGAAATGGTGGCATTCTTGGTGATTGGATGGACATGGAGAACAACATGCCAAGAGAAATGACCAGACTCAGAAAATCAAGGGCAGAGTGTTTCCCCTCATGTGTGGAAGCTGGAGCTGAATAAGGGAACGAGGAGGGGATCTCATGAAGACAGAAGGGAGACCAGTTGGGGCCTCAAGAGGACACTGGGAATGAGGACATCAGGAGGTTGAGGGGTGCAAGCTGCCCTTGGGTTCCTGTCTCTGCTCATCCTTCACCTGCATGTGGGCTCCCAGAACCCTCCTGCTGCTCACCTGCCCCTTCTTGATTCCAGTGCTGGGGTGGGCAGCACATGCCTGTTGGAGCCCTGCTGTCCCCTCCTCTGTGAAGGGTGAATCCCCCTGGCTGAGTCTCCCTAGGTCCCCTCACCCCCATCCCACCCTGAGCTCCCCTGGGGCAGAGCTCACAGAGAACCTTTGAGTAATAGAAGGATAGGGTCAGGGACCCTCACCTGAGACCACCAGCTCCAGGGGGGCACTGGGCCATGACAACAGATAGGGGGATGAGCTTTGAGAACCATAGCACCTGTAGGTCCCCCCGAGGGCTGAGGTCACAGCACTCATGGAGAATTCTGCCTGGTACCATGGAGCTCGGTGTTCTGATCTCAGATGCAAGGGGGCATCAACTGTCCCCTCTTTGGACAGAAGGAAAGTGTCCATCCAGGTCCCTGAGCGACAGAGCAGGGTCACGTTCTCTCCTGAGGACACCATGGGACTCAGCTTCACTGAGAGGGAGAGTGTGACAGGGAGCTGTCCTAGAGAGAAGAAGGGTGGGTGAGTGTCGCTCCCCCCTGGGTTCTGGAGCGGGGAGCGGGCGGAACGGCCTCAGTGGACCTTAGCCATTCCTCGAGGGCCAGCAGGACACTGTGAACCGGGCGCCAGCAGGACAGGGCTGGGAACCGGGGGAGAGGAGTCGCTCCCCGCTGCACTCCAGAGCGAGGAACGGGCAGAACGACCCACAGACCTGGGGTCGTCCTCCGAGGGGCCTAGTTAGGACAGGGATGGGGCAAGGAGTCGCTCCCCGCTGCACTCCAGAGCGAGGAATGGGCAGAACGACCGACCCTGGACCGTCCTCCGAGGGACCTAGTTAGGAAGGGGATGGGGGCTGGGAACAAGGGGGCGAACGCCGGCGGCTGGAACACGGGTCCTGCGTCTTCTACCGCTGCTGATCTCTCTGACGTCTCTGCTGCTGCTGCTTCTCTGACTGCTTCTGTGCTCTCTTCCTTCAGGACGCGGCTGCTTGCTTTCTTGCTCTTCTCTGGCTACTGCTTCTCCTTTGGCTACATTTTCTTCGGCTGCTCTCTTACCTGACTAGCTGCTACTCTATTTATCCATTACAACAACCAATAGGGCACAGTGCAAACACATTTCTCCAACTGTAACAAATGAGTGGCCGAATAGCTTAGTCATGCGGTCAGGCAATTTGCTAATTACAAGCCAGCTGGACCCCTTAGAGTTGTTTACCACCAATTCTTTTACAAGCCAGCTGAACCTCATGTTCCCAACAGGCGAGGGAGGCCCCCGCTTGTTCTGAGCTGAGATCTCACCAGGCCCCTGAGGAATCTCAGTCTCCCTGTCTATTCTATGATCAGCCCAGCCTTCCTCTGCCTATCTCCCTCCTGAGTCTCCACTCCTCACACGGACCCTCACCTCCTGGGACTCTCCACACAGGTCTGTGTAGAGTCTAGTTCCCTAATTCAACCCCTCTGGGCTCCTCACCTGTGACCAGGATGTCCAGGGAGTCACTGGGGGCCGACCACTTAGCAGAGAGTCTGTGTCCACCATAGCATCTGTACCGACCCCCATGGGAGCTGTTCACAGGGCCCAGGGGGAAGTCAGCCTGAGAGAGCCCAGCCTGGGGCTGCTGGCCAGGTCGCTGGGGGAGTTCCTGTCCCCCCTCCTTGGACAGAGCAAATCTGTCATAGACAATGTCAGAGAGACACTGCAGGGTCAGGTTCTCTCCAGGGGCCAGGACAGGGCCCTGCTGGCTCAGGAGGGAGGGCTTCCTGGACATCCCTGGAGGGAAGAGGAGCCAGGGCTGAGGGGCTGGATGCTGCCCAACCCCTGCCTCCTCCTGTCCTCCTGCAGGTCTCTCTCACCCTGGGGCTCTAGCTCAGGAGCCCAGGCTTCCCTCATCCTTTATCTCCCCTGGGCCTGACCTGAGGAAAAGGTCCCCATCTCCCTGCTTGGTGTCCCCAGCTGTGTCAGGGAAGATGGAGCTTCCTCACCTGAGACCAGGAGCTCCAGGGGGTCGCTGGGTTGTGACCACACCTGGGGTTTGCTCCTGTAATAGCCGTAGCATGTGAATGTCCACCCCTGGCTGGGGGTCACAGGGCCCACAGGGAACTGGGCCTGGAACTGCCCACTGGCATCCCGCTGTGAGTCCAGGGTCCAGGTGAGCTTGTGTCCTCCTGCCTTCATCAGAATAAAGCTGCCATATCCCTGCAATGAGCCACACTGG